>JBBMJZ010413098.1:16084423-16097521 GCA_037833815.1 Zingiber zerumbet | reverse complement strand
CTTACGGACACGCCGAGGAGTAGGAGTTTCATCTCCGAACCTCGTTACATCGTCGCGTGTTGAGGTTTGATCTTCTTTGTCTTTGTTTCTTTGTTTCATTTTCCGCTGCGCTAACGTCAATTGTAGGAAGAAACGATAATTTGGGGCGGCTATTCACACCCCCCCTCTCTAGCCGCAACCGACGATCCTAACAAACTAGTAGATGTCCATTGAATCAAAAAAAAAATTGGTAGGAAAATGCGCTCAAGCTTATATAGTATGAGAGAAATTTCTATTTTTAATTGAAGCATATCAGCTATTATAATACAACTCGCTATCAATCTCTGAAAAATATACTCAATTTTGTGAGTGTTTGTTAAACATTTTGAGAAAATAAATCATGGAAAACTACTGGAATAAATCTTTGCATGAACACATGACAATCATGACTTTTCATTCCAAATAGTTTTAACTTATTCATATCTATGCATCAGGCTATATTCGAGACATACCCATCAGGGAATTTAATTTATTTCAACCAACTACATAAAATTTGCTTACCTTTTTTATCCAATGTATAACCTTTGGAAATTGATTTATTGTTTCATTATGATGTAATTCAGGTTTACTAACTAGTTTTTTTAATTCCTCACAAAATTTTGTAGTATCTTTAGTTCTTTCAGGAATATTCATCATAGTATTGAAGGTAATATCGAAATTTTTTTTTCTCAACATGTATCACATCTAAATTATATCAAATAAGTAGACACTTCCAATATGACAACTCT
Organism: Zingiber zerumbet; assembly: GCA_037833815.1. Taxonomy (NCBI): domain Eukaryota; kingdom Viridiplantae; phylum Streptophyta; class Magnoliopsida; order Zingiberales; family Zingiberaceae; genus Zingiber; species Zingiber zerumbet. The sequence goes on along the minus strand of JBBMJZ010413098.1, from coordinate 16,096,754 downwards.
CAAAAAATGCTTCTTCTTCCAACCACACTTGCATTGTCTAACAATGTATTTATTTATCTCATCAGAATCAAACTAAGATACTGGTAGGAATTTATCACTATCTATTTGTCAATGATTTCTTCACCTAACTTGATTGTTGGTGAAAGTTTTTTTACTATAACATTTTTAATGAAAATTTTCTTATTTTGCTTGAAAGAGTGTTTAACTGATAAATATTTGTGGTGATTATCAAAATAAGATACCTTCCCACTACAAGATAATAAAAATGCATCAGACTATCATGCAATGTGGGCATGTTAATTACTAGGCATGCTCTATCCCGACAATATTGAGATGCTGGAAAATCACTAATTGCCCATAATAGGGCAACATACAATGTAAAATAAGTTTTACTTGCAACACCATAAGTCTCCGAGCCTACGTTCCATAATTCATTCAATTCGGCAAACAGAGGTTACAAGGAAATATCTATCTTCTCTTTTAAATTTATTGGACATAGAATAAGTACAATAAGAAATATGAATTTCTCATTTATGAACATCCATGGTGATATGTAGCTTCATTGTAAAGGAGGAAAATGTTGTAGTAAGATGTTACCATGCAGGAGAGTTACAAGGATGACATATTATACCTCCTTCGTACACATGCTCATGATGTCATCTCATGTGGCTTGCTGTTGCAGCAGATATATACAAGCGTTGAAGTCTAACAGTTAACATGGAGTAATATATAACTTTCCATATAATCATTTTCTTCTTATTCCTTGGTATGCAACTACTATACTTATAACGAAGGTGAGTATAGATTTTGCATTCAATAAGTTCACTGTCTTTATTCAAAAATATCATGCAGTTATTTATACAATAATCAATCTTCTCTATATGTAAACCTAAATCCCTCACTAATTTATTTATATTGAAGAAGGTATCAGTCATTAAATGATCAATAGAGAGTAATTCTGACATCAATTGATAAATGTCATCGTAATACCATTATGAGAAATGATATTTTGCCTTGATGTTTAATAACCATGCAGTAGCTAATAGTTGGGAATAATCAGATGGAATTCCTTCCCACACTTATGTTTCACTAGCCTTTAATATGTTATATAGTTGCTGAACTTCATATGTTGGTATAATATTAATTTAATTATTAATAATTAAGGAAATAAAGATAAAATAATATATACAATATTATATGAAAATTTTCAGAATTTAAAATAAATTTTAGTTATATTTAAAGGGATAAATCAGGTAAAATAAAACCTATTTAGTATACCTTATTTAAATTAGGATGATGGAAGCCAAACTTAGGTTTTTTTGTAATTAAACCCTAAGTCCAATTTCTGTCGTGCTTTCCTCCCCTCCCCCACACGTGCGATAGCCGTGTCTACCATCACGTACTCGAACGATGACGTTGCCTGCGCATCGACCATCGACATCACTCCTCCTTCCATGCGATCGGCCGATCCCTAACCGCCGACGCTGCTACTTTATCTTTGGTCAGGTTGTCACCCTCGCGAGCATCATTTTTTCTCAGCCGTCCGTTTGCTTCCTATCCCTCGTCACCAACGGCTAGCAACTGAAGCAAGCCGCTGGACCGTTTCAAGTTGTCACTGCCACCATCAACCGCTTGCCACCAAGACCCGTTGCCGAGAAGAAGAAGATTTAATCTAGGTAAATTGATTGATTAATTGATAGTTTAATTGATTTATTTGCTGATAGATTAATTGAAGGGTTAATTAGGTGAATTAATATGATTTTATTATAATGATTATTAGGTTAATTAACATATGGTTAAAGTTGATAATTAATGGATTGATTAATTAGTTAATTAATAATTTAATAGGGTGATTAATTAATTTATATATTTATCAATTAATTAGTAGATTAATTAATCAAGAGGTACCTAATGAATTGATTTAGCTACCGAATGAATCAAATTGCTAAGTTGAAGAGGAACTAATAAGTTGAATTAATTAAATCATAGTTCAACAAATTGAATGATAGATCTTTATGCCATCAATCAATTGTTACAATGTGAATAAGAAAATAGACTATTGCTAAAAGGAAAAAAATAAATGATCATACTATTTATGGCCATTTGGATTATGTTAGTACTTGCACACGCTTTGTATCCTATACTCGTAGGATTTGAGTTCAAAGCAAATCCTCTAACTTAAATACGATTTGGACACTCTACATAAATGTGGGTAGTTCTTTCTTGACCTCTGTAGTTTTTTTGACCATATATTATTTGCATTGATTCTATAGTAATTATTTTTACCTTAATATCTATTCTATATTGTTTCTTGAGCTTAACCATTTATTGTTGGACCTTATTTTTGTCTATTTGATATCCACACAGTCTTATTATTATTCTTGCATGATGTTATTTATAAACATGACGTTATCAGACCATAGCATAGCTTGTAGGGTTTTACTAATGGATGAGATTTTTACTACTTTGATTTGTTTGTATATATACATTTGGACTACCTACTACATCAGATAGTGGTAGCATGAGTTTGCCCACAGTCCGTAGCTAGATAACTACACGTCCTATCTGTCTACTTGAGTAGATAGTGGCAGCGTGAGCAGGGATGGATCTAGAAATTAAAGATGGGCTGGGCTTAAACTTGGGAAGGCTTAAATTTAATATATTAAATTATATATATTATTAAAAAATAATAAAAATTATATATATAACAGAAAAAATTTATTATTTATTCAACAAAATGTGACTACAAGATATTGAAATATAAAAATCATTTATAATAAAATTTACATCTATATCCGTAACTAACTCTCGTTGAATAAATTGAGCCTATATAATTAAACTCATTATATTAAGTAAAATTCTTGTTTGATATTGGTACTGAAACATAGGATGAAAAAAATATGATGAACCCACTAGCATACACATAAGTGTATCTAATTGCGTCCACTCACACCTAGACATATCACATCAATATCGTGTCGAATTCGACAGACATAATTAATTAATTAATTAGAAAGCTCATTATTCTATATGGTTGGATATGGATACACAAAAATCAATCCGTCCGAATTATATATGTTTTATTATATTATTCATATAATAAAATTATTATGTGATTTGACCATTTAGATGGTCAATAAATTATTTTAAAGTATGATTTAAAAGGACAGTTAAAAAATCAATAATGAAAATATCATATGTTTTATTGATTTATTTGTTTTTTAGAATTTATTATGCAACTTGATTTGTTTCCATTTGATGTTCAATGTGCAATCTACGTATGGAAATGAATCAAGCTCATTTCAATGCCTCAGTGCAGCAGGAAAAATTCAATAGGAAAAGGGTACTTGCTTGACTTTGGGGTGGGCTACAGCCCAGTACTACCCTAATATAAATCCGTCTCTGGATATATGAGCATTGATCGCTTTGACTTTGGCCTCCACCGTGACAGCTATCATGGACCCCTCATCACCGCATCATCTACCATTGGCTTCTATGTTTTTTTAATGATTCTTTCATTTTTTGGAAGAGTAAAAAATAAGATGTTATTTCTAAATCTTTCACAGAAGTCGAATACCATGTCATGAACTCAACTACTTGTGAGATAGTTTGGTTGTGTTGGTTTTTTACTAATATGAGTATCTCTCTTCATCAATCTACTCCATTATATTGTGATAATCAAAGTGTTATTTAAATTACGCGTCATTCAATTTTTCATGAGTGGATGAAATATATTGAAATGGATTGTCACATTACTCGTCATCATCTTCAGTTTGGCTCCATCACGTTGTCATTCGTTCATTCTAATCAACAAACTGCTAATATATTTACTATGACATACATTACAAAAATCCAATAGATTAGGGACGAAATTTAGGAACAGATAATTTTCATCCCAAATTATCACCACTGGAATTTTTGGGATTTAGGGATGAATTTGGCGATAAAAAATATTTGTCGCCAAATTATCGTAATTTACTATCCATCGATAATTTTACGACAAATTATTTTTTATCACAAAATTCGTCCCAATTCTAGAACAAACCCACATATTCATCCCAAAATCTGGGACGAATCCACAGATTCGTCCCAAATTCTAGGACGAATTCACATATTCGTCCCAGATTCTAAGATGAATCCGTGGTTTCGTCCCATGAATCTGAGACAAATCGGTGAATCCGTCCCAATTTTCTGGAACAAAATTTGGGACGAAAAAAAATTATCGCAGATCATAATTTTTTTATTATTATTTTTATCATCAAATTTGTTGTAAATTTGGGAAGAAAATTAATTTGTTGCAAATCACAAATTTTTTATGTTATTATTTTCGTTGTCAAATTAGTTGCAAATTTTGTAACAAAAATATTATTTGTCGCAAGAGTTGTTTTCATTTCAAGTTGTCAATGACAATTTTGCAACGAATATTATCTTTGTTGTAGAATTTGTAACAAATTTGGCGACAAATTTTTAATTCGTTGCCAATTTCATCACCGAATTAATCTAAAATTTTGTATCAATTTGCAACGAATATTATTTTTGTTGCAAACTTGGCAACGAATTTGGCGACAAAAATATTATTCGTTGCCAATTTCGTCCCCAAATTCGTCGTCGCAGATTTAATCCCAAATATTTTTGCAACGAAAATATAAGGGCATACTCTCTCAAATGGTAGCATTTGCTTATTCAAGGCATAATAATGATGGCTAGATTCGACACTCATAATCTCGTGTTCATATTTCGCATTGTCGAATTGCAAGAATGAAGTTTAGTTACGAAGTTTGATTGTTTCTCGATTGAGGGAAATCCCGCCGTGAAGGAGTTACTCGAAATGCACTCTCTCTCAAATGGTAGCATTTGCTTATTCAAGGCACAAATACGATTTGATGGCTAGATTCGACTCTCATAATCTCGTGTTCATGTTTCGCATTGTTGAATTGCAAGAATGAAGTTTAGTTACGAAAGTTTGGTTGCTTCTTGAACGAGAGAAATCCCGCTGCGAAGGAGTTACTCGAAGGGCTCTCTCAAAAGGCAGCATTTGCTTATTCAGGCACAATAACATTCGATGGCTAGAATTGACTCTCATAATCTCATTTTCATGTATCACATTGTCGAGTTGCAAGAATGAGTTTGGTTGCTTCTCGATCGAGGGAAATCCCATCACAAAGGAGTTTATGGAAGGGCATAATACTCACTCACATGGTAGCATTTACTTATTCAAGGCACAATAAGATTGGTTCACAAACAAACTGCAAGAAACTTAGTAAAGCAAGCAACGACAACTCATAGTCTCGGTACGTTACAACTCCAATCTAAATCGAAACAGAATCATGTGGCTAGTTCTACTACATCAAGTTTATCAAGATTAGTCGGGCTAAGCTTCGTCGGCGTAGGCTGGTTCGAGGATTTCAGACTCAGCCTCCTTCACCTCCTTCTCGGTCTTCTTTCCTTTCTTGGACTTGTAGTATACACTCATGAATGTCCCCACAGCCCCATACTTACGGCGGCAATGCTCGTAGTGGGAGCCATCAAACATCCGCCAAAAGTTCTTCTCGGTGAGCTCAGAGACTGCGTACTGAGGCTGGAAACTGTGGTTCTGAATTAGCCACTCTTCAAGATTGCGAACAGCTTCTGCACCATTGAACACTTCGCCCCTAAGCACCGGACCTGGGGCATAGTAAACACCAATGTCGGTGAACATCTGCGCGTAGCTAGTGTCTCCTTGTCGGTGATGATGATCGAAGCCTGCCTCCGGGTACACCATTGTTCTCACCGGAAGCTTGAACAATCGATGAGGACACAGCCATATCGGATAAACCTGTAAAGTAAAGAAAAACAAGTGCAGATCTTAGTAACTTACAAAGTGAAGTGTTTGAAGGTGCTTGCTATAGATTACGATAAAGATTCAAGAAAGAGTAAATTCCAACTTAAGCTAGAAACAAATCAGCAAATCATAGATACCTCCATTTCGCGATGAACAAACTCGAGAGCATCTCCGACTTTGTACAGAGGAACCAAGAGATCCTGGATCACATGATTATCGTGGTAGTAGTTTCGAATAGCTTCACCTTGAGTGGCCTTGAGCAACGAAACCTTAGGAGGCATCATCCAGCCCATAAGCCATCGGAACCAACACTGGTCGGCGAATGGCAGGATGAGCTTACCTTCCCAATACAAACATCTCGTGTGCCGGTGGTAATACTCTCTAGTCGGAATATACTCAACAAACTCACCCCTCTTGAGAGCCGTCTGTGCATGCTGATAAAACCAAGGTTTAAACCACCAACCTACACTGTTGATCACATTGCCCTTCCTTTTAGCTTCTTCTGTTGATGCATACTTCCCGGTCATGAGCACAGACTCTGTCGGACTATAGATCATCCCCTCGACAAAGTCAGGAACCTTTGCTGGATCCCCATCTCTCGGTGCAAACGAATCAGCATAGGCCTGAGCAATTTCTTTTAGGTTCCCCCTAAAAGGAGCATAGGTAAGCCTCATATATTCCTTGATTGGTATCAATTTTATCTCTGCGGAAACTAAGAAGCCCAAGGTTCCTTGAGACCAAGGGACCCCGTAAAAAAGATCGGAGTACTCATTGTCCTTCGTGCACCTCACAACTTTGCCGTCAGCGAGTACAACTTCCATGGCAACAATTGTGTCGGAAAAGAGACCATATATGTGTGAGCTCCCCTCAATTCCATAACCATTGATGAGTCCTCCTACAGTGAGATCATCAAGCTCAGCAACCACTGCCAGAGCAAGGTTCATGGGAACTGTATATCGAGTGATCTGGCCCATGTTAACTAGAGGCTCCACCTTCGCAACCATCCGCTCTTTATCGATCTCAAGTATATTTCTAAAAGCAGAGAGATCAACTTCAAAATGTCTAGCACGTTTGTAGTCGACATTACGCATCCCGACAGCAATATACGGTTTCCTTGCTGTGCACACGAGACCATCTTTCTTGGGATCTCTCTGCTTGAGTCGATTAACAACTTTCTTTACATTCTCATCATGTTCTTTCTGGCGACGCTTTTCTGATTTCATAGCAGATTTCACATCCCCAAGATACAATCCGAAGTAGATTAAGAAAGAAATTGGCAGCACAACAAAGATGACGACTATCCATCTTAACTGAACCAGATAGTCCACCAAAACTTTCTTTCGCTTAGGCCGTACAAGAGGTTGTTGCAGGTCAGACATATTTTGCACCTGCATTTCGACAAAGAGAAAACCCATTAACAAGCTCCTCAACTTCTTTTCTATATGACAGCATTCAGAATGCCTGCTTACGAGAATGAAGAAGCACTAAAGCACCTAATAAGTGAGAAACCAAGTAGAATTATCATTTCCGAATAATACTTGTGATCTCACATGATCACTTTTTCCAATAACAATTTTCCAAGTCAAATTGAGGCAAACAAGTACTAAAAGCAATGTTCAACAGAAAATCCACAATTAGTACATGGATTTTGGAGTTAACAGGGTTCGTGTGTTTCAAATTCCAAAACCAAGCAAAAACTTTACTACAAGCAAAAAATATAGTAAATTACATAGTGGCCGAACCTTTTACTGGTTACTTAAAGACACTTGACTAGGCTCTAAAAATGTTTGCACAATTATAGAGCAACATATGTCATGATTCTCTCGGTCAAATGTGATCGGCAGTCATGTTAAATACAATGCACCCAAATCTCAGGTTGAGGCAACAAAACCATTCAGTAAGAGCACTAATTGCATGTTTCTATAGATTCAGTAAACTACAATTGGTCTGACAGATCTGTTATAATATTTCCTGAATTTTTAACCTCCACAAGTTACAGATTAGTGTGTGGCAACCAGCTTGCCATTCAACATGCAGAATGGGGAAACAAGTAATCAAAGCGTAAGTTAAGAGGAAACAAAAAAGGCATTCTTCTTTGTAAAAAGGTAAATAAAAAGTATAAATAATAAGGATCTTGCGAGCACACTGCAGATCAACGCAGTGTTGTGGTTAATCGGCAGCAAAAGTCACAAACCAGTAACAGATAATAACATTAAATTACTACAACCATAGTGGATCAACAAGTTAAGCCCTATTTATGCTTTGTGGTTCACAAAACTCACTGCTCAGTGCAAGGATTGTGAAAAAAGTGCACTTGTCTTCAACTGGAATAAAGTACATGAAAGCAAAGGTAAAAGAAAAAAAAAAGGAAGTTTAACTACAGCAGATAAGAAAGTAGATTTGCTAAGAACAGACGAATGAAGAAGAAATCAAACCTACAAGCAAAGGGGCTGATACTGGAAACAACAGCAAAACTCAGAAACCCTAACAAAATCTAACTTGCTTCAGCCACCGAAATCTAAGTAGTAACAGAGATCCATAAACGCACACAGTAAACTAAGAAACCCCAACAAGAATCAAACTTTTAGCGATATAAAACTGAGAAACACTTCAAAAGTCAAACTTTTAGCAAACTTTTAGCGATAAAACGGAGAAACTCCATCAAAAAGCAAACTCTAAGATAGATTTGTTCAGGAGAGGGGGAGAGCTGCGGACCTGGAACCGGACGACGGAGGAGCCAGGAGGCGACCGATTGTTTTGGGACTCGGCGAAGTGAACTGGAAGGTAATATAGATCTGAATGCTTACAGTTTGTCAGCAGGACTGCAGGAGACAGGGTTTTCAGATCGCTGTCTATTCAATTGAAGTAAATGCCGAAGCACATAGTTTTTTTACCAGGCCGCAGACGCACATACGCACTTGCTTTTTTCGGGGTAAGAAAAGGCTGTCTCATTTTATCAATCAGTGTGCATGATTATTCAATCTCTCTTTAATTTTGTTATAATATTATTACATAGATGGATACAGCTATTATTTTATAATAGCTACCTACTTAATCTAGAAATTCATATTATAAGAATTATGATTAATTGTTATGACATAAATTATAAAAATTCATATTATATTATAGTAATTATAAAATTATAATTATTACAATACATATTCAATCTACCATAACAATATTAGAAGGTAATTGAATAATTATACATCATTAAGTAGCTGATAACAAATTAGAGTGGGACGCATGATTTGAAAAAAAAATATTTTCTTGGATTTTACCCTTTAAAAAATATAAAAATAATTATTTAAAAAAAAAAAGAGAGAGAGCGCTTCATTGAAGGCATTTTAGTATAAAATATTTAATTTATTTTATAGTGTAGAAATAACTAAATATTATGAGATGGGAAGCATGTGAGATAGGCTGTCAAATACGGACTTTGATTCCAGATCAAGAATCGGATCCACCCGCCACGTGATCATTTTTCTATTATTTAAAATTTAAGATCGTATCGTGAATTATTTAGGAGAAATATTATATGAACGCTCTTTTTTCTTTAAAAAAATAAATAGGCATTTTTCTAAATTTTTTTCAGAAAATAAAAACTACACGGCAGTTATTATAACGTATTTAAAATAAATTTAAGATTTAAAATTTATATCATATAACATATAAAAGATTCTGATATTAAATCTTTAATTTGTACTGGGTTAATGTAAACTCTAAATTTTTCTAAATATATTTTAAATATGTTATGGTAATGACGGAATCAACCGGGATGATCTATCCAAGTCGATCCTGGACCACGAGCACCGACGCATCATCCCAAACTACCTTCCACTTTTCTTTATTTATTTTTTTCTTTTCTCGGCCGTAAATCTTTTTCTCATAACCATTTACCCTTTATTTATTAAAATTATAAGGAAAGGGAAACATTTTCATGATATTCAAAACGGCAACTTAGTATGTGGTTTTTTTTAAATTAAAAAATAGTTGTGTTTTGGGAGGCATCTTAAAGTGTCGCCTTCAATTGAATTGATTGCCAGTGTTCGTGGAGCTGTGTCTATCACAGTCTTGTCTGCGGGGCCATATCTTATAGACCATGTTTTCTTAGTATGTCTTTGGATCATACAGCTGGTATAAACTTTTTTTCATGTGCAAAACATGTGCACGCGCCAAATCTGAAAAAGTCCTAGCCTCTCTCGACCTCCAGCATCTTCCTCCCTCCTCCCTCCCGCTGCCTCCTTCCCATGGCCTCCGGCGACATCTTGCGGCCTCCTCCTCTAACGTCGTCTCCCTCCAGCGACATCTTGTGCCCTCCCTCCAACATCATCTCCTTCCAGCGACCTCCGTGCTACGTCGCCGACCTCCAACGACCTCCCTGTTGCGTCGCCGACGTCCTCGGCGACCTCCCTCCAGCGACTTCTCGATCGCGACCTCCCTCCCGCAAGCTCTGTGACCTCCAGCGGCCTCCCTCCCTGGTACCGTGTGGAAGAAAGTGAGGGGACCAGCTCTGTAATTAGGTAATAGTGGTTCAGAAACTTCTCATTTATTGCTACAATTTCGATTTCCCTTTTCATTCGACCTATCGGGTTCTATTTCCTCCTGGTCGTGTTAGATGATTTAATCTGTTTCGATTTCCAAGTTTTTTTTTGTTACAATTGCTACTTGATTTCCACAAGTATAATTGTTGTAGTTACTAGTGATTTTGAACTTTGCCGACCAATTCCCAAGCTTAGTGATGTGCTGTTTTTTTAGTTGTTGTTTTTTTGAGAAGTTAGATATGCAGAAACTTGACATAAAATTATTATTTTTAGATACTTCTCTTGTCGTTATTTTTAGAGAAGTTGGACATATAAAAATTTTATATAAAATTGCTGTTTTTAGATGTTTCTTTTGTCGCTATTTTTTTTAGACCTAAATTCATTATTTTTTCTGCTAAATCAAAGTAATTATCATGGAGGTTGAATCTACAAGTTGTCATCATTTGAATTTTGAGGAAAATGAAGCTAGTCGGGAAGGTGACTTTGATATTATTGATGAAGGTAATAAGATTCATATTGGGAATATATTGATTTTCAGTATATCAAATTTTCCTTTTTAGACATTTTGCTTTGTTTGTTTGATTTTATAGGCTTGAACATTGAAACAGATTTGGATATACCACAAATTGGGTTAGAATTTGAGACAGAAGAAGATGCATATTAATTTTATTTGGCATATGTTAAAAAAGTTGAATTTGGCATAAGAAGAGTTAAAATCCACAATGATAAATCAGGAAAATTACTTGGTAGGATATTTTATTGATATGCCCAAGGTAAAAGAGGAAAAGACAAACGAGATCTTTATGTCAAAGCAAGTCGTGATGAACCAAGGTTTGGTTGTGAGGCTAAAATGAAGGTTAGTATTTGGAAAAAAAACAAGTTTATTATGGTGCAATTTATAAAAGAGCATAATCATTATCTCTCAAGTCGAAATAAAACACACCTTTATAGAAGTTATAGGAATATATCTTCTTCTGCAACGAAACAAATTGAGATGGCAAGTGATGTGAGAATTCCTCCAAAAGCATCTCATGATCTTATGGTGAGACAAGTAGTTAGGAGGGAGAATTTAGGATTTATTCCTGAGGATTACAAAAACTACTTATGATCCATAAGAATAATAAATATGAGAGTTGGGGATATAGGGAGTGTATTGGAGTATTTGTAGAAAATACAATTCGATGATCCTAATTTTGTTTATGCTATTTAAGTTGATGAAGATGATTTAATTACTAATATTTTTTGGTCAATGCTAAGATGAGAGCTGATTATGCTAATTTTGGAGATGTTATTTGCTTTGACATAACCTATAGAAAGAACAATGAAGGTCGGTCAAATATTGCATTATTTGTAGGTGTTAATCATCATAAACAATTGATATTTTTTGGTGCAGCTTTATTATATGATGAAACTTGTTTGACTTTTAAGTGGTTGTTTGATACATTAACTAGAGCTATGGGTGAGAAAAAACTAACTATTATTCTTATCGATCAAGATGCAGCAATGGCAAAGACATTAGCTTCCAGATGGCTTGAAACACATCATCGTTTGTGAATTTGGCAGATTTATCAAAATGCCGCCATACATTTGAGTGGAGTTTTCTCTCAGTTTAGAGACTTTGCTAAAGATTTTGCTTCATGTGTGTATGATTTTGATGAAGAGGAAGATTTTATTTTAGTATGGAACACGATGTTGGCCAAGTATTTACTTGAAGACAATGATTGGTTGAGGCGCATGTACAACAAAAAGAAAAAATGGGCTTTAGTATATGGACGATAAATGTTTTACGCGAATATGTCTGCAACCCAAAGAAGTGAGAGCATGAATAGTATTATGAAAAAGTATGTCACTTATAAACATAAGTTTTTAAACTTCTTCAATCACTTCTAAAGACTCCTTGATGATCGTCAATATGAGGAATTAAAAGTAGATTTTAGATCAAATACAACAGTTCCATATTTAATGTTTC
>JBBMJZ010413098.1:16067436-16083952 GCA_037833815.1 Zingiber zerumbet | reverse complement strand
ACATATGAAAGCCTAACATAAACTCTTTAACACACACATCAAAACCATGATCGTACCGATCAAACATAGGTTGATTGCACCAACACTTTCCTCCAATTGCTTATCTCTTACTTACCAACCACAGTCGCTTGACTTGCTTTTGATCGACCGGGTCTTCCCTCCAGTTGGCATATCCATAGACACAACTGGACTTCAGCCGATTGTCAGGTCTCACAGACCCAACTAGACATCCCGCCGGATATTGGGTCCCGCAGACTTATCTGGACTTCACACCAGCTATCGGATCCCGTGGACCTAGCTAGATTTTAGCCTGACGTCAGATCCTTCAGACCTGTCAACTCCTACACACTTGGTAAAGTAATTAGCCCATAAAATATTCTAACTTTAAACCACTTGTCATTCATCAAAACCTGAGTTATATCATTAGTGCAAATTGCACCAACAATTTTCATTATCTTTATTTTTTATTATTATCTTTTTTATTTTTCACTTATTTTATAAATTGCACCAATAATTTTCATTATCTTTATTTTTTATTATTTTCTTTTCTCTCTTTTACTTATTTTATTATTTCCTCTCTCTTCTATGTAACATCTACTTTTCATTATCCAATTTATTTTCTTTATTTGAGGAGGGATTCTTTGGTCCGCTTTTTCTTGGTCTACTCCACAATTGCAGTCAAATTCTGACTGAAATCTGGCTATAATTGATTGCGATCCCTCCCTAGGTTCATCTTCCTACTTAGGTTATAGTTTTGGGTCGAGCCAGAAGATCGGAGGCTGCCGACGGTGGGCGGACTGTATAGTGCCGAGCAGGGGGTGGCCCGTCCACCATCAGCGGGTTCCGGCCGCCTAGCTCGGCTCAAAACTATAACTTAGGTGTGAAGGTAAATCCATGAAAAGATCGCCGTCAATTGAGGTCGGATTCCAGTCGGAATCCAACTATAATTACGGAGTGGACCGGGAAAAAGTAGACTAGAGGATCGGTGCTCCCTTTATTTTTTTTCTCTCTCAAATTTAATAATCTTTTAATATTTAGGCAATGAATTCCATTTTCTAAATTTATTAAATCTAAATTTAGGGAATAGACAAGGTAGCTGATGCAAAATTAATAGGAATATTGGTGTGCACATGAATTAGATTTATAGAAATGTGGAGCGCTAACTCTATGAAACCAAGATTAATATGGAGAAGTAAATCACAGTAACTGAAAGGTAAAATAGATGGAAGGGTGAATAATACTCGGGTGTAAGGATTTACATATGCCAGCCTCGGTATTTAACTCTTCGCTCATTGTACAAATTTACTCTCCACTTACCATCTAGGTCCGTGGAAATATATTTTATAGAACCATAAATGGATGCAATAGAACCTCTCAATAGATATTGAACCGATAGTTTGTTGGAAATTTAATTTTCATAATTAATAAGTCCAATATAATGATGGATGATTATTTACATGTAGTGCATCATAAATTAATTTTGTAATTAAGTAAATGAAACAATAATATTTAAGATTATTCAAATAAGAATTAGTTAGTTAGAACATCCATATCAATTTTTCTATAATATCTTTAAGATTTAGATTAAATTATCTATTTTTTTTACTACATATTATATAATTATTCTAAAATTTTTATTATCTTTATTTTTTTATTATTTTTTCTCTCTCTTTCACTTATTTTATTATTTTTCCTATAAGAATCTTATATAATATCTACTTATTATTCCCTTTATTTTCTCTCTCCTAAATTAAATAATATTTTAATATTTAGAAAATAAATTTTATTTTTAAAATTTAGAAAAGTATTATTTATGAAATTTAAATTTAGAAAATGAATAAGATAGTTAGATAGTTGATGAAAAAAAAATTATGTAAAATATAAAATTTAATATAAATTTATATTTAGAAAAGCTAATATGAATGCTCTTATGATCGGATGAAAATATTGACATGCATGAGTTAAATTTATAGAAATGTGGAGCGCTAACTACGTGGACCATTTAAGGCTTTAGGAGATGGATGATGAAAATTTGATAGGAATTAATTTTGCTATGAAAAATTAATCAATTAATTAGTGAGAAATAATTATAGATTTAATTAATTAAGTGCGGGCACTCAATTGATTAATTGAAATTAATTGGTTCATTAAAAGATTGATTAATCTGTGCGGCGGCAGCAAATATTATCAGTTAATTACTTAATCAATCAATCAATCATTATTATTGTTATACAACTGAAATTGAAATCGGTCGGCTGTAGAAATTAGTTGATTTAATCAATGCTTTTCAACCCTTGCTATACCCTTCGACCCAAATAATTGCTCTATATATTTATGCAGGGGTGGAACCAGAAAAAAAGATCAGGGGTTAAATTATACAAATATTTTATAATCCCAAATCACTAATAATATCATCCAAATTTAATTCTATACGAGATTGATTTTCCACTTATTGAATAACATTCGACTTATTAGAGGAGACAGAGTCGGAGCTACGAGTTCGTTTAAAAAATCTCTCCATATCCTACACAAATAAATAATTAAAAATAAATTATGTAATAGAAAACTACAAATGTAATCGAAAAATATATGTTCAACTAAAACTTTAGTAAACTACCATGACCAATTTAATAGAAAACTAATGGAAAACTAAACTACAAATATAATTTTGTACATTTTACAAAAAAACAAATAATAATGGAAAACTACCAATCTAATGGGAAACTAAACTACCAATGTATTTTGTGCATTTCCAAACGAAAATCAAATAACAAAAAAACATTAAAACACAACAAATCTAACTTCTAATCTTATGGAGAGTTGGAGGCTTGGCAGCTGGACTCTAGAATGGAGAGGTTAGGGTTTTTAGGTTTCCGCCGTTCAATTTCTGCAAAACAACGATTCAGCGAAGGCAAGGGAAATAAAGAAGCATTGTCCCCTTTAATGTTTTAGTTTAATTTTTTATTATTATTTGATTTGTTTAACTTGGTCAGTTGTGCCTCACTCCAGTTGGGCCTCACTTCCACTTGCATGGTGTTTAATTAAAATGCTAAATAAATGAGAAAAGAAAAAAAGAAAATGAGTTGCTCCTTCTTCTCTGGCACAGCCGCACGGCCTGCGCCCGCTCGCGATGTCGCACTGAGGCGCATTGTGCACAGGCAGCGGCACCGTCGCATTGGCGCTGTGGTGCACCGCCAGTGTGCCACACCAGCAGTTGCAGCAAGCGGCAAGCGTCGTGGGCGGCATCCAGGTGGCCAGGTGCGGGAGGCTGAAACCTTCTCATCCTCCTGCATCCGCCCGGAAAATTTCCTACTGTCCGACGATGTCCAATGGGCGGCAGCCAGACTGGGGGGGGGGGGCTGAAGCCTCCCTCAGCCTCCCCGGTCAGTCCGCCCCTGTGTGGGACTAAAGTCTCATTCACAATGGAGTTTCTTCTCTTCCGCCTCTTCTCCATTCACACTCAGTCAACACATCTAGCCTTAACTTGACTAGCACTACTGTGGCAAAATCTTCTCCCTATTAGCGCACTATGTCTGTGGGACATTGCCGCAGTCACGACCCCAGTCCTGTCGTTGCTACCTTCCTTCGCGACTACCACGGTATCACATTCATTGCTATCCTTGTTGATAGTATTGTCATCGCTACTCTCCTTGCAACAAAGCCCCCCGTCAACTCCACCTTATTGTCATGACTCGCCCACGACCACCGTCACCGGAACATCAACATCGAGGATAAGCCTCGAGTAATTTTAAATCTTGGCTGCGCCCTTAATTTGAATTAAACATATCCTTAAATTACAAACATCAAACCTTATCTATAATAATTAGAGTTTTTTTTTATTTTCTTTTCATTTTACAAATTTCTTTAAAAACCTCCTATTATAGATGCTAACTCTAAATTAACCCCCAAAACGTACAGACGGTAGATACATGACACTCTGACATAAATAGTTATAGGTTGATTTTTAAAAACTAACGACCTTAAGTTTACATCATCATACTCCTAATATATGTATACATATATTTATCTCTCACCATATACGTGGGACCAACATTAGGAGATTGTTAATGTAGCGAATCTACCTTAAAGCTCTAAATAATTTTTTATATAATTTTTAATATGCTGATAAAAATATGCTTCTCTCTCTACAATAAAAAAAAAATTCCTTATAAATTTCAAATCTGATTATTAATTAATTACGGGCACTACTCGTTAATTTTGAGAGAGAGAAAAAAAAGAATTTTCACTACTGCGATGCGATTGAACTGAAAATCTCAAATCTCAATATTTGAGAATTATAACCTTTTTATTGTAAAATTATGAATTAGATTATATGTAAATTATGATTTGAAGTATTCCAATCATCCTTTCATTGGGCTTTAGCTACAACACGGCCCAACAAGTCCTAGCGGCTTAACTCAGGCGCGATCCAATGTCCATTGACAACTTATTGTTATTATTTATTAAATTATTAAAAAAAGATATTCTAATTAATATAACTTATTTTTATAAAATATAAATTTTAAGTACTTTAAATATTGTTATTTGGTTGAAACTTTAATTATATATGTAATATTTTACAAAAATAACAATCATTCTTTGAATGTTTTCTAAAATATAATCATCTTTGTTTTGATCTCACCTTTTTTTGTTCATTCCAATAGACGAATATATTTGTTAAGCGTTCATTCAATAGCAACCACTAAATCATTTTTTTATTTTTTATTTTATAAAAATAAAACTATTTTAAAATAAAAAACTAAATAAAGGTTCACAGAATTTCACTGTTTCTATAATAGAAAATGGCTAAATTTTTATTCTGGTAATTATTACTTTATTGCATTTTATACTCGACCTTGCCCTTTCGTTTCCTCTCTCTCTCGGCCTTCGCAGTTGACTCGTGTTTCAGTGAGGAGGAGACGATCAGACATTTCGATCAGGTACGTTGTTTGTGTCGATTTGGGGCGCTTTTCGAGTAGCTTTTGCGTTTCTTATGGCGATCCGATCGATTCCGCGTTTGATTGCAGCGGTCCGGCGATTTTGCCATGGCGTCCAAGCGGATCTTGAAGGAGCTGAAGGATCTGCAGAAGGATCCCCCTACTTCATGCAGCGCAGGTACTTTTGATTTAAGGAAATTCCAGATGTGCAGATTAACTCTCTGATGTATGGGAAAAGCTCGCTTCTAGCTTGCATTTGGTTCGAACTGAGACAAGTTGTGCAGGGTTTGAGATACGCGTGTATCGGGTGTTGATTCTGCGTGAGATCTCGTTGCAGAAGTGGAAGTTTTAATTAGGTTTTTCGTGTAAAGGTGTTTCTTTTTGTGTCCCGCGTTCTCTGGATTACGAAAAAGGTCTTTCTTTTTACCTTTTCTTTTTGATCTTTTTTTTTATCGTTCGAATTATCATAGGTGCTGCAACTTACAATTGTTTAGTGTTATTTGATTCCGGGAATGATCCGGAATTGATCGGATATTTCTTTTTGGGCTGTTTGCTATTAGTTCGCATTTCCAATATAATGGATAATATCATGCCATAAACCTGGTTCACTAAATGCCTCAAGAAAAAAAAAGGAGAAAGAGAAATAGTTAGCAAAAGGGTCATAATTCCATACGTTCTGTTTAGAATTAACATAGCATGCGTAGATTATGTCAGGACATCATGTATAACATGATGTGTTTCTTGGTGTCAGACCAGAGAGATCAAAAGAACAGATTGTCACTACATTTTTTTGTATGCACGTGTAACTCTGCTCCGCATATTAGTTGCTATTCATTTGCTTTTTCATGTGGGCTAGAACTCCAAATGTCTCTATGCCTGTGTGCATCTTTGATTTTCACGGTCTACATGCCCCTTGCAGAATTTGGCATGGTGTTTGTTTAACAAACTTTCTTCTTTTCCCCTTTCAAACTGTGCATGAGAACTCTCTGTACCTTTTCTTCCTCTTTTTGCATCACTAGACCCATGTCTGTCTTTTTATTGTTGGGCCAATCTGCAATTGTTACTAAACCAAGTCCTCTGCAATGGCTTCGATTCGAATCACGAAGGAGCTACAGGATCTTATTGTGGATCCTCCCGGAAATTGCAGTGCAGGTAACTAGATTGAAATCCTTTGTGTCTCTTATACAGGACCTTATAACAAAGAGTTCTATTATTTTCCAAAATGTCGCTCCTTAATATTTAGATGATTCGTAACATTGATTATTTTTCCTATCTGTTCTGTAATTAAATTCAACAACAAATTCTCCATCTTCTCTTTGGTGAGTGATCAGTGAGGCAGCGTATGTTCCTGCATTTCTGTGAGTATTTTTAACTATAGTTTTCTTGAGATGAATGATAAAAAAATGTCAGAGTCCAATCTAGATTACAATTAATGTATGTGTTTTTGCTGAAGACTAAAACGATTCTCTTGTATTATGGTTTTGACTTTCATGTTTCCCATTTATATCTTCTTATTTTCCATCCCATGATGCAAAGACTTCCATTTCTGAAGTCTTATACCCCTTTTCCATCCATGTATATTCTTTCCCATTTGTTTGTTGTCAATAATCATCTTGCTTTGTCTGATTTTATTGGGTGAATAAATTTCAAATCAAACATGAAGGATGCTATTTCTTACTCTGCAAGGCTTTTGATTACTTTATCCTACAATCAGTTCCTTAAGATTAATAGACACATTACACAAGCTGCTAATATATGTCCAGAGGTGGAGATCCTAGTTCTTATCACTTTCACCTGACAGCAAAACTTCCATCTCTTTACATTGCTGCAAACTTATAAGTGGTTGTAAGGATTTTTCAAATGTCAATAGAGTCTTTAATGAGACTATTAATCTTCTATTTTTGCAGCAAGCTAACTGGAGTGCGTTACTCACCATCTATTTTCAAGGTTTAAGTCTTCCTATCTGATTTGTTGATTGTCTAGAAAATCTCTCCAGAAACCTATTTTATATTCTGGAAATTTAAGTCTGGCTGTTAGTCCCAACCCTTCACTCGTTTGGCACAAATTATATTCTGGAAGTTGCAGTTTGCCTCTCATCCCTAGACTAGTCCAACTCAAGTTACAGGACTAAAATCGTTTTTCCTTTGTTTGTTCATTCCGAGTTCGTTTTGTATAGATCCTTATCTTGGACCCTATTTTATGTGCTATGGTCAAAACTTTTAAATCTTTTTGCTTTTTTTTTAGCTTATTGACCATTATAGTTTTTCTTTTTGGCACACAAAGGTCCATATTATCTTGAAATAGCATGACAAGTGACATATAATTATTCTTCACTGTAAAAGTTAATGTTTCTTTAATAGTGCTAATTCAGGAAGAAATTTTTATCTGCTACTTCGTAAGGTTGCATACAATAGACTCTTCCTCAGGACCTCGCATTGGCGGGAGCTTTGTGCACTGGACTGCCCTGTTTTTAATTGTATCCATTTGTCGTAATCAAGGCTTTCAATACCAGAACAGTACTTGAACATGCTGATCAGCTGCTCTTATTTGAACGCTCCAACTGATCTGAGTCTTTTAATTTAATATGTCTCGTAGGAAAATTGGTATTTCAAATAGTACGCATCCCTCAATGAGAAGAAATTAAGTAAAATATAGAGAAGCCCATTTAATAGTTTCTGTTGTATGGTTTCCATATTTGTATATTAAGCTTTTTTTTGTTATTTAGATGAAATTTTCTTTCTATTACTGACATGATCTTCCTTTTACATATGTAATATGATTCATTTGTTTTCTTTTTCAATCCACATTCTATTAGTTTCTTTGTGACCAAAAGGTCACGGGTTCGAATCCTGGAAACTGCCTCTTGCAAAAGCAGGGTAAGGCTGCGTACAATGGATCCTTCCTCGGGACTCCGCATAGCGGGAGCTTCTTACACCGAGCTGCCCTTTTTTTTATTCTATTAGTTTCTTCCTTTTCCAGTATAATCTGTTTATTAATTTAATTCTTATTGCAAACTAGTCTGTTTTTTAACTCTATTTTTAATTAAACCTTGATTTGACTCTGAACCAATTGAATTGTTGGTTTGCTCTGGTTTAAAATTGGACTTTAAAATTATAGGATGTGCTTACTAAATTAGTAGAGAGAAGTTGTTGAGACTTTAGAGGCTTGATTTAGTCTATATTGTTGTCTTGCTCCATTGTTCATTGGATAAACTCAAAATTGTGCTTAGTATTATTTTCAAAGCCCAACCCAACCATAACATCATTTCTTTGTCTCTATCCATATGTTAAATTTATCAACTACTACAAGATATGTTAGAATAAAAAAACAATGATAGTGCATGAAGAAATTTGACCCATTTCATAGGGTTTTTTTTTCCTTGTTTTTTTATAAAAATTTTACTCATATGAATTTAAGCATATTCATTATCTCCTTTGAAAAGAAAGCGTATGTCACATCAATATATCATATACAATAATAAAATATATAATTGTGGTTAATTAAATATATTTTGGCTGATTCTGGATAGTTGTTTTTTTTCCAAAATTGATAAATTAAAATATTTAACTGTCTATATTTTCAAGCTCATCCAAAATAATAGCTTCATTTTTCCCCAAACCTTATTAGTTGGATGCAAATTGTACTCCAAGTCCTATCCTAGCCATAACAGGCATTGACATAGCTGCTGAGCCTTCATCTAATGATCTTCTCTATTGATGGATTTCAAAACAAGTAATTACCATCCAGAGTTTCATGATGCAATCATTGGTTGTAATGTTTCCTTTACCTCCCCTAATTCAACCTGTACCAGACTGATCAATATACCATTATGGAATGAATCGCTTTAACCTGGGAGCATTAGCCAATCTGGTACATCAATAGATGTCCCAATGCATTGTTGAACTTCACAAACTTCCCCTTCACCAGTATCTTCTTGTTTTGGAAACACATCTTCCTATTCCGTCTTTCCCAAATTCCTCCTAATGGAAGAAATAGAAGCTTGAGAAGGAATACCAAGAAAAACCTAGTTCACTCATGGGATCTGTAACATATATAATGATATTAAAAGATTTAATATAATAATGGTAGCTTATGTTATGATGCCTTTGTTCTACAAGATTTGTGATCATACATAGTGGATATTGTGCTTCAAGGCTTTGGAATTTTGGATGCTAAAGGAGGTGCCGGTAGTGTTCATTAGTTGTTTAACAAATTGCTATCCTGTGACAATATTGCAATTTGCTTCATTGGTAGCTTGATACTTTTGAGTTTTTTGTGTTAAAATACTTCTTAAATATAAATTTGTGATAAAATACTTTCGACACGTATATGGATTTAGGTGTATGAAGTAATTTAACATCATTTTGTAATAAATGGGAAAATATCATCAAGCTTAGCATAGGTTTTGGGGTTTTGATCCTAGACAGTAGTAAGAAACAAAGGAAGGGAAGAAGAAGAAATGGAGGAGTGGATGAAGACTAAGAATGTTGGAATAGGCAGGAGGAAGAAACAAAGGAGGGGAAGAAGAAGAAATAGAGGAGATGAGTGAGGACTAAGAATGTTGGAATACTTACCTTGGCCTTGACTTACATGTTTTGAATAGGTGTCGACGAAGAATCATTTGTCATCCTTGCATCTTGAAGTGAAAAAGAGGACGTTGGAGAATCATTTTGTTGCTTCACTCTCTAGAGTTCTTTAACTGCTCCTCAAAGAAGAACCCTTGCTCTATCTCGAAGAGGAAGACAACATGGCAAATCACGTGCTCCACTCTTGTAGCTCAAAGAGGAAGTGATGGGATGTTGGCATTTCTTCTTCACTGCACTATTTGGAAAGAAATGAGGATAGCATTTTGGAACCCTCACGATTGATGGATGAAAGCTTCTTGTGTCTTGACAATGTTACACATGTCACTATGTCATTTAAATGGGGTAAGGTTGTTAGTATTAAGATCCTTTCTAGGAACAAAAAAAAAGTTCCATTGGTTTAGATCATAGCTTCAAGCATAGGATCATAAGATCCTGCAATTTGCCCCCGAGCTTGGCTGAGTTGGTCACCATATGGTAGAATTGCCAAATCAAGTAAGGGTCGATTCCCGATGAAGCCCGGAGAAGTACCCTCTCGTGTGGTGGCTTGCTCAGTTCCTGATTTATCTCTTTACAAATGGTTGTGGGGCTGGCCTTATGGAGGTGCCCGAGATCAACGTATGACCTTTTGCCCAATAAGATCCTACAATTTAATTAAAATATTTTAAAAATATATTTGACATTTGTAATTTATCATATATATAAATTTTCATAGTACTATTATGTACATTTAAAAACTATCATGTCAATATCATAAAGAATAAATGAAACTAGTATATAGTAAATAACAAGTCTTTGTCTAACATGAATGATAATTATAAGATTGTTGATAAAGATAATAATTAACAAATCTTTGTCTACTTGGGAGGGAGTTAAAAGGAAATACAATTGAAAGCTTTCTCAGATGATGACATGAAATATATTATTTTCTATAACAAATACCAATATTTAAAATGTCTAATTGAACA
Organism: Zingiber zerumbet; assembly: GCA_037833815.1. Taxonomy (NCBI): domain Eukaryota; kingdom Viridiplantae; phylum Streptophyta; class Magnoliopsida; order Zingiberales; family Zingiberaceae; genus Zingiber; species Zingiber zerumbet. The sequence goes on along the minus strand of JBBMJZ010413098.1, from coordinate 16,073,464 downwards.
GAATTATAGCCAATCGTGTTATAATTGTTAGGACCAACTTCCTATCATCGCGTGTACTAGCATGCACAAAATAGTTTTTAAAATAGGGTGCCCATGTTGTGTTGACATAGGTCCATGCAGGTGGATCAAGAGTCTGTGTACTGTAGATACTAGAAATTGTTGCTGAAATCAAGGATGAGATATATGCCAAAGAACCATCTAAGGCGATTGTAATATTAACATGTCTTTTAATTTATTAAACATGATTTGTTTATATGATGCTCTAGGTAATCATATATTTTCAAAGTATTTTTCTTTTTCTACCGGCTAATATGTGCAATGTCATTGTCGTCGTCATCATTGAGTTGTTTTTGCATAACACTTATATCAAAGATCATCTAAGGTGATTGCAATGTCTAACGTCATTTTTAGTTTCTTAGACATGAGTTATTCCTTACAGTGATCTAAATCTTATTGTTTCAAAAGTATTTTCTTTTTCCTGCCAACTGGAATGTGTAATGTCTTCGTTGTCATCACCATAATGACATGTTGACTCAAAGTATTTGGGGTCAGCTACGTGAATCTTACATCTTCAGTTAACATTTCTAATGTATTTGGCGCTGTAATTTACTTAGCAAAAAGCGACGGTTCAGTTTTGACCAATTTTACATCAAACATTGTCAAACTTAGACAACTAAAAAAATGAGGCTACATGCTTTTGGTTACAACAAAATATGCAAAATTAACTGGGGATTAACCTTTCCTGTAATTCAAAAATCATTGACTGTGCTAGTCATTATATATACCTGAAAGGCTCAGTAATTTTTTGTGTATATGGATCTTGACAACCATGCCTTATGTGTCAACCTTGTGCTTTAAATCATGTCTTGGTAAAGAAAAGATTAGACGCTTGCTTCATATCATGTCTATGCTTTATTTTAACTTTTTCTTAGCATTGCTCATTTTCATACATGAGAGTTTCTCCCTAGTTTGCTTCAGTGGTTGTTTAAAGAAAGAACTTGATCTTGCTCTGTCATCAGTTTTTGCTATCTCCTTTGCATTGCCATTATGATTTTGTGTTTACATAATTTTGATTGACTTTGTGTCGAAATAGGCCCTGTTGCTGAAGACATGTTCCATTGGCAAGCAACAATAATGGGTCCGCCAGATAGTCCTTATGCTGGAGGTGTATTTCTAGTTACCATCCATTTTCCTCCAGACTATCCATTCAAACCACCCAAGGTATTTAACTGCTTAGGCTTATTGCTTTGACTTCTGTACTTGGTATCATGCCTGTTTAATTCTTTAGCTCTTCATAGATGGACGACAGATAAAGTGTTGCTACTTTGGCCTTTGGCCACAGCTCTTCATGAATAATTTTTCTTCAGTTTGTCCATTTTTTCCTATGTAAAAATAATAATAATAATAATAATAATAATAATAATAATAATTATTATTATTATTATTATTATTATTATTATTATTATTGATCCTATTCGAAAGCTGCATCAGACGGAGGACAAGTGATAAGGGCGAGAATGTTGACGAAGAGAGGACTATTATTATTGATCTTGTCCGAAAGCTGAGTCAGACAGAGGACAAGTGATAAGGGCGAGAATGTTGACGAAGAGAGGACTAGGCTTCTGGACCCGGAGATACATTTTCTTATAATCTAGGGAAGTTAGAAAAGGAAAATCTATAGAAGAAAAACAAAAAAATTGAAAGCATTTCAGAAGCATGAACATCACTTTAAGCCGTGCGGCCCCGAATCGCCCAAGGCCCGAGGGACCTCTACGCTTCCATTCTCAAATATTTTTGACCAAAAATTAGAAGGGACATTCTTAATTATTAGAATTATTAAATAATAATAACAATAATTGATCCTGTTTGAAAACTAAGTCAGACGGGAGCCCGATAATGAGGGTGAGAATGTACGTTGACCCAAAGAGGACTGAGCTTCTGGACCCGAAAATGCATTACAGGCCTTTAGATCTTCAAGGGGAGCAAGGAGTAGATGTCAAAAGTGGCACACACGAGCCTGCACACACCACAGGGAGATCACATGGGAGCGTTAGAGCGAGAACTAGGGAAGAAGTCTCTAGCGTAAGCCCTCTAATGCTCAACAAAAAGTGTAGGAAAAAATAAAATTGTAGTATATGCGTGTGTGCGTGCATACCAGGCCAATAGAGAGGATCTCCCTTTTTATACTGTCTCTCATAACCTCCGTCATAATGAGGCATCAGGGAATGTCGGGTGTCAGAATATGTCAGATGATGAGGGATGTACGACGGACTTCCATTGGGTGAAGGAAGGCTCCTCGGTATGCATATGGCAGAGTATCAGAATATTCCCTGACAAATGACCATTAATCTCTAACAGGTGGTTGTGATTCCCTGACAATATTATTCCCCGGTGATAGTCTGACCGACACTTGGGCGAACCGGGAGTAGACTGAAGTCGTGCCCATGAAAAGTGAGGGGCTGAGCACTGGAGGACCGACCGACGCTAGGGCCGATGAGGAGTAGACTAGGAGTCGTACCCATGAAAAGTAAGAGACTGAGCCCTGGGGCTTGACTGATGTTGGGGTCGACTGGAAGTAGACTGAGATTTGTGCCCTTAAAGAGTGAGAGACTGAGCCCTGGGGTCCAACCAAAACTTGGGTCGGCCGAATGTAGACGGGGGCAATGCCTAGAAAAGTGATGGGTGAAGCCCTAGGATTTGGCTGACACTTGGGTCGGCCAAGAGTAGACTGGGGCAGTGCCTAGGAAAAGTGATGGGCAGAGCCCTGGGGTCCAACCAACACTTGGACCGCCCGGGAGTAGACTGGGCAGTGCCCAAGAAAAGTGATGGGTAGAGTCCTAGGGGGCCGACTGACACTTGGGCTAACCGGGAGTAGATTGGGGCAGTGCCCAGGAAAATTGATGGGCGGAGCCCTGGGGTCCGATCGGCACTTGGGCCGGCCGGCAGTAGACTGGGACAATGCCCAGGAAAAGTGATAGGCTGAGCCCAAGGGGTCGACCGACACTTGGGCCGACCGGGAGTAGACTGAGGGCAATGCCCCTGAAGCTAAGTCTTGGAGGAAATGTTCGGTTTGGACACATACTCCCTGACCTTGTCTGTCTTCTCCTCTTAACTTTTGACCACCACGTCACCATGATTATTGGCCTCCCACTATTCATGGGGTATGTCACATCACAAGTCTTCCCTCCAAGTCTAATCGAAAGAGGTTCATGTCTAATTAACTAAACTTGAGTCCTCCTACCGTCTCGTCGTTTGATAGGGCATCATCCTCAATGGCCTCTCGAGGCCACCTGTAACACTATCTTTTTCGAGGAAATGCCTGTCCGTCATCTGTCTGTTGTTTTAAATGCGAGTTAGGGTTTCGGTGATAACGTATAGTGTAATTATTTGATTGCCCCATCCATCATAAATGTCGTTCTATGGGAGATTGTCGTGTGTCTTACCAACTTCATTCTGATGTGATGGCTTACGCATGCATTTTTGCACAAATTTTAACAACGATTCACCTTCTCTGATCCGACAGTTGCCCTTAGTAGGGTCGTTTTAATCGGATGGTTTAAACTTCAAAGCGCCCTCAGGACTCTCATTAAAAACCCTAAGTGCTGCAGGAAATGATTCATTCGTGCCTCATCTTCTTTAACTTTTGGCTCCAATGATCTCTATTGCCTGTAATTTTCTCTGTAACCTTCCCAGTAAGTATTCTTTCTTGACTCTTCTCTTCCTTTTTCCCCTCTTCAATGGCTCAGGAAACCTTCGCCCCCTGGTATGCTACCTTCCACTTTGATTTCCATAGTTGTAACCTCGAGTTGGCTAAGCTAAACATAGAGATTCCCACAACCTTTAGCATCTGCATTCTTGGTCCTCAAGACCGTCCTCACCACCCTCCTCCCGGCTTTGTTACTTTCTTCAAATATCAACTTCACGCTAGTTTACGATTTCCCATCCCTCAGTTATTTTTGGAGATAAGCTAGTATCTTTGCATTCCGCTCTCATAATTTACCCCCAATGCTTTCCGCGCAATGTGCGGAATGACGATCATATTTCATTTGTATGATATACCCTTATCCCCCATAAGTTCCATCACTTTTATTACCTTAAGAAGTCGGAGCCTAGGGTCTTTATGGTTCAATCCCGACCGAAGATCGTTTTCTTTTTTAAAATGCCCTCCTCGAATAAGGGATAAAAATCTCATTTCTTTTTCATTCAAGCGCATGAGCCCATACTTTGGCCGACTGAATGGCGAGCATATCTCCCTTCTTCCTCTAAGTTGGGAGACCATCACCATGTACCTGTATACACTACTGCCTTAGAGAAACTGGAGGGCACATAGTCCCACATCCCTTCCCTATTGCGAGAAAGTATTCTTCATGTGTTTGGACTGAGCCCCGTCCGAACAAGGCTTCCCTTCTCTTTTGATAAGTCTAGGTAACTTAACTCTTGCCTTCTCACTATCTGAGGTCCCTTGTTTTCTTTTTATGTAGAGGACATTATATTTAAGGCCTACGCCCTCAAGTCTGTACTGCGAAAGAAAGATGCGATAAAATGGAGAGGGTAAGCCATATTGGTCGACCGAGAAACTTAGCCGGTCGGTTCCTCAAGAGAGACCTCCCATGACCAGGTGGGTGGCAATGTTGCGGTTGCCAGCGAGGAGGTGGCAGCCGTAGAGCTCCTCACCATCTCTGAGGAAACTCCCATCATGGACCTGGAGCTGCCCTTACAGCTCCAATGCAAGAGGCGCCAAGTTACTCTATCGGTGCAGTCATCCCCCGAGCGGCCCCCTTCGGCCTGTTTACCCACTCAGGGGTTTACTCCAGCCCAGGAAAGCACTTCGGCTTCTCCTGGGCAGGTTGCTTCACTCCCACCTCTCTCAGTACAAGGGAAAGTGGCCTCTGAGGCGAGCAAGTCGTACGCCACCTCCACTCCTCAGGCGCCTCCTCCTCCGCCGATCGTCTAGCCTTCAGAGGTTCTTCCCCAGTCGTCACACCCACCCAAAGGCTGCTTCCACTTCACGTTTGTTTTCAACGTGCCATTCCTCCAAGTGTTGGCCCCAACCTCATCTTCAGATCTGTTGCTCACCTATGGGCAAGTGTGACTGAAGGGCATGCGGAGGCCTAGAAAGGCACGACAAGCAAAGTGGTGGATTACCTGCTGCTGAAGTTGACAAACAAATTCTCCCAAGAGCTGACTGCGGTGAGTTTTGGTTGTTCTGCCCTGCATATAGAATGTTTCTAATCTTGTTTCTCCACAGCTTTGGGTGGCTAGGATGAGCATATCCCAAGCTGTTGCATGGTTGTATCGAGATAATGAAGCCCTGCAAGGGCAAACAACTAAGCAAGAGACGTCTACGAGTCAGATTTTTGACTTGACTGCCCAACAAGAGGCTCAGACACAAACCGACATGCTCAGAGCAATGGAGAAAAAGACCTAGGAAGCTCGAGAGTTGGCTGGTATTGAGGCAAAAAGGGCTCAAAAACTAGATGTCGCCCTGAAGACCAACGATGATAGGTTCCACTCAGAAAACACAAGAAAGGTCCAAGCAGTGGTTGATTTTGACGCAAAAACCCTAGAAGTCAAAGGCTTTTCTAATAAATTAAAGGAGTTGGAAACTTCTCATGCTTCTACCCTGGCAACACTGGTGGCGAAGGATGTTGAGTTGGTGCCAACACCCTGCTAGTATCAAACCAGCAACAATAAATGGACGCTCAGAGGATTGCCCTAGAGTCCCTATTGCTGGTGCAGGTTGCACTAGAATCAAATCTGAGTTTTGATGTTGTCAAAGGTTTAAGTTAAGTCTTGTTATGATCTAACAAGTTGACTAAGTGTGCAGACTGTTTATTCAACCGGGAAAGACCTAGTTTGAGGCTAGGTAGGACAAGTCTTAATAGATCGTGGAACCCAGGTCGGTTGAGAGGACCTAACACTTGGCGGTGAGATTGAGAGGTCTGGAGGACCAAAGATCAAGAGAAAGTCCTGGTGAGCTGATAAAGGCTAAGTGAAAAGTCCAAATAGATCTGGAGGATCAACGTTT
>JBBMJZ010413098.1:16036390-16046541 GCA_037833815.1 Zingiber zerumbet | reverse complement strand
GTGTCGTCCTCGAGCTTGCACGCGGCCACACTCTCGGGGGCCCGCTGTTCCCTCCCCTCCCATCGGCCTCTACGGGCTCAGCCACAGACGATGTGTTCCATATCCATCGGCCAGCCACTAGGACGGAGGCGGAGGAGGAGCCAGTTCAGCGCATCCCTACAACGAGTTGGCGATGCCAGGCACCATCCAAGTCTCAGGTAGCTCTTCCTCCCAAGAAATCCGATCTCTTATCGTGCCATTTGCACCTCAGTATCTTACTCAAATTGCAGTTCTCGAGTTGGTGGAACCCCCTTCCTCTACTTCGCCGACGGCGAAGACGAAGTCTTCTTTCTCTTTGAAAGGTATGTTAGTTCCTCTTCCCTTTTGGGTTTCTTTTTGTATGCTTCCTTCGTATCCCTTTTCGTCCTTCGTGCTCATGCGCTCTCGCTGCAGTTACCTCGGGGAAGAGAGAATATCAAACAATGGGCAGCGGGGAATTCTCACTGTGAGCATTCCTTTTGAAAGTCTCTTTTCTCTTCTTCACTTGAATGCTTACTTAACAAAGCCCTCTTTATCCACTGTCAACATTTCTTGATCTGTGCGCTTGGTAGTGTCCTTCGATGAATTATTTTCTTTGTGTTAATAAAAACAAACGAAAACCTTAGATACTTATCCTATTTGATCCCGCGTGCAGCCCTGTTGTTTCTCTGAGAGAGAATCTAGTAGTCATGCTGTACGGTTCAGATGGGAAGTTGATTTCTCGAACAGGTGAAATTCATTGATGTATTTGATTTCTGATTACCAACTTGATGACTGTATCCTACTAAATGCTAACCAGAAGTTTTTATGCCACTTGGAAGAATTCAAGACCATCTCAGTGGTTGAAAAGGGGAGATTAGACAGTTCTTTTCCTCTTGAAGATGGTTGCATTGTCAATGTGACACTGCGATTCTTACTTAGCAAAGAGGAACAGTTAAGGGTCCATGAACTGGTACATCCCAAGAATTTCCATTGCTTGCTTTTATGATACTTAATCTTTTTGAGGAATATTCTGATGCTTCTTCTGAAACTCGTTTATCATGTTTCTTAAGAGAAATTCTAAACTCAGAAGGAAGCACACGGAGTTGCATGATGAAGACATTGAGAAAAATGTTCATGGTAATGCTGTTATTCTTTCTGTGAATATTCACTGGATTGCGTTAGATCTTTTCTTTGTTTGGTTTACAAGCTGCAGGAGAGAAAGCTAGGATTACATGGACAGCTAATAATGTAGAACTTAAGGAGGAGAGACATGAGTTTAGTCAGTCAATGCATGCAGGCCAAGTTATGTATCCAGTTTGCATTCAATCAAAATTTTCATTTTGAACCACCTTGATTTTATTGCTCTACAATAGATTCGGCAACTTAAGGTAAAAACAATCTTGAATCAGCTATATGCCATTCTAGCTATATTAGCTAGAGAATTTGCAAAATGGTTATCATCCCTATTTATTATATATTTCCATTTAGTGCCATTAAGGTAAAAACAATCTTGAATTAGATTTCATACAATCCCTGGACAGGTCTCCATTCTGTTCAGGATTTCAATAAGAGTGATGCAATATACTTTCAACAAATTTTGATCTCTATTTTGAGGAAAAATATGCTTGAAGCACAGCCCAATATTCAGCAATAGGCAGATTTGATGCTATTCCAGTGAATGCGCCTGCCGCAATCCTTATCCCATTCAAATAACAGAGAAGACTAAAAATCCAACATTTGGATCTATTTGAACAACCCCTCAGGTTCACAGAAAAGTTTCAAATTAGCATGATTGCTATGGTTGAATTTGCAGTGGAGGTTGAAAGTAATCCCTTTAGGGCAAGAGAGGTAATCTTTGGCAGTTGCTGCAATTCCATACCAAAGGACAAGTGGGATATGGTGCTTGTTGAATAACCATTCATTCGTATCGATCCAAATAAATCAAGTTGTACTAATTAGAGCTAGGGATGCATCATTGATTTTTCCTCAAAATGTTGGATTTCACAAACCATTTACCTGGACACCGACTAATCAAGACCTGGAATTTGTGTTATATATATATATATAGATATAAAGATATAAAGAAGTCCCATAACAAGGTCTCAATATGACATTTAAAAGAAATAAACGCTGATAGTAATTGTCTCACAGAAATGTGTTATTCTCATTGCAGATGGTCAATCAAGCACCACATCGTCTGCAGATGTTAAAAAATACTCCCAGGGCTCGCTTAGAACTGACAGCTATGAACAAAATGGAGTAGATGAAGGACAAATGACAGAGTTAGCCAAAGGAAGTGTTAAAGAAAGAGACATTTTCCAAAAAGAGAGTTCAGATCTTCAAAGGGAGCATGAAACAATCTCAACATCAACAATTGCTGCCAAGGAAACCGGTACCTTCCGTCGTAAACAGGAAGATCAAAGAAGTGACAAAAGCTCATTGTCGAGAAGCCCAATAAGCAACGTGAGGACAATGATTAGTGTTTTTGAAAGTAATCCATCTGAGGTACTTGTAGTTTTACGTTTGATCTGTTCGACCTGTATCCATGAAAATGTCTTGAAACTTTAAATTCTTTCAAACTGTTTGCGCTGTAGGGACTGCAGCATAATGTTAGTTCTAACATATCACTTGTTAGCAAGAATCAGCAGGAAGGCTCTTTGAAGAGAATCTCATCTGAAGAAAGTATTGAGAAAAAATTCATTTCTCAAACAATGGCAAAATCATTTTCTGCAGAGATGCTTTCTGATATTGACTTGCAAAATGAGCAAAGGTTTGGCAGACCACATCTCTTGAAGAAACAAGAAGAAAAACAGCACTTCGATAAAGTTGCCAAGCTGGAAGCTGTGGCAAAGAAAACCTATTTTACGGACTTCGATCAGAAGGTCAAGAATACAGGATCAGGTAAGCTCAATGTTATTGATGTAAGAAAAAATGCAAAAGCACATATGCAGATTCCCTACATATTCCAACATCTAAGCTTTTAAAAGAAAGTTAAGTCTAAAACTGTTTTGAATAAAACCATCTTGTATAAATTTGCAGAGATTGTAAAAGGTAGGGCAGATGCTTACTTTTTCAAGGCAAGAAAAGATTCTTCTATAGCATTCCAACCCAACGTTTCTGGTGCTAGTGCTGGAATAAAATCTGATATTCTGCAGAAGGATTTGCATTCAGATAACTTAAACACTACAGACTATTATCTCCCTTTTGATGACAAAGAGACACTTCATTCAAGTGTTAGAACAAAGCCTTTTAGATCTGAAACTATTAAGGAGAGAAAATATAGTGTTTCCACTGAGTTTATGTTAAATCATAACTTGGGTAAGAATCCAGCCTCTGAAAATTCAGATGATATGCTCCTGAGGGTAGATCAAGAAGATGTTGGAAAATCCAAGATCATTGAGAATGTTGGAAATGATGTCAATCTATTTATGCATGGAACTGAAAATCAAAATAAAAGTCATGGCTTTTTGAAGGGAAGTGAGCAGTCAAGAAGTACATTCAATCAGCCTTTTAATATTGATAACCCTTGTAGTACAAGGACAGACCAAGAGTTATTATACTGTAGATTCTGCAGTGGCGATTGTAGCGAGCAAGTAGCTTTTTGGACTTTATCTGAATCAAGAGAACTCCTATATACTCGAACTGAACGATATGTGTTCGATACATTTGGCATATGGGTTCCACGGAATTTATGCATTACCACAGGGAGTAAACAACTAAGGACTCTCCTTGAAAGTTGCAAGATTTGTCATGGTTCATTGTCCATGGAGGAAAAGATAAGAGCAGAAGCCCATGAAAAGGTTCGGGTTCCTAAACTCTTACCTCTGCCTTCTTTTGTATTAATTAATTAGCATGCTGGTAAACTTTGGGCTTTCATAATGGAATACTAATTAAGGCACCTTCTATCCTTCTGGTTATGCTTCAACAAACAATCACAGATAGAACACACCCACCTTTGGTCCAGTTGTTGGTTAACCAACACGCCATGAGTCAATTCGCCTAATATGCACTACTAAGCAAATTTATACAGACTTAAGTTATGGCATCTTTTCCTTTTGAAAAAATCTAACCAAGGTGGAGAAATCTTTCTAGGTTAAGTTGGCAAATCTTTAAACTCAAAACAATATGTGAAGGTGCTAGTCTAGATGTTCTTTACTAACACACTTATGCACTATGGATTGCTTGGAATTATATGTAAATGTAATAAAACTTAAAAGTTGAAAAGTTCAATATGATTCTTATTAATAAATGATATTAACATGATCTAATAACTTTAAAATAAATAAACAATTTTAATTTTTGCTAGTTATAAAGATATGAAAATGTAGGTTTAACTTCAGAGAATTTGAACTGAATAATTTAAACTGTAGTAAGAATTACAAGTGAAGGAAGTCAACTAGGAAATGTTGAGTAGGAATGTGATAATTATAATTACATGTGCATACCTACGCATAATCCACACAAATAAGAGTTAATACCTCAATTTAATATAACCTTCTTAAATGTAACACAACTTTATTTTATCTAATCTAGTACAACCTTCAAGCTTATTATTAAGATCTAGCATCTGTTAACCTGTCATTCAGTTTTGATTTAAATGATGGCGTGGCATCCACTTGACATGTTGCCATGTATACAAATAGTTATTTTAGATACTTGTGTGGGTGAAATCGGTTCCATGCTGATTTATCACCTCTAATATCTGCTTCAACAGTTCGAACTTGGACCCAATTAAAAATCTAAAAGATTGATTTTATCCATGTAGGCAGTAAGCATTCAAATGTTTTGCACACATGCAATATATGGCACACCATCATTTTAACAGAGACGAGACGATTAGTTGCATGATAAACTTTAACCCGAAACTTAAACATTAAGCTATACAACAACCACAACTAAGTTTTATCCCACTAGGTGGGTCGGTTAACATTAAGCCATATTAGATAAAAATGAAATATCACAGCAACAACTGACAGATTAATGCAACTATTCCCCTCTTGGTTTGGCATCACTGACAGCCATCCATGTGGCTATTATCGTCCTTGCAGGTAAGATTGTGGAAACTACGTATAGCCTACCCATATGCTAGCCACAATTATAAATATGCTTACCATATGCAGCCAGAGCTACATATACACTCCCACTTTCACATAAGTGGTGGTCCTATGTCTTCTCAAAGATAGGAACCATGTGGTACTCTGGTGGCGTTCGTCTGCAACTAATATTCCCCACCAACCTATTTTTTGGGATATATTTCTCTTTTGCTTCTTTTTTTTTCCTATCCTAATCACTGACTTCAGAAACTGGCAATTTGTAAATGGTGGATTTCAAGCAACAGGCATCCTGTGAAAGAATGTCTTATTTTGATATGGTAAAACATTGTAGGCAAAGTTGTCAAATGATCCATCTGTTGCAGCGATGCTGAGTGAGCATATCTGTTATAGCCCTCCAAAATTGGGCCCTGAAGATGCTGGCGCTTCAAATTTAAACGGAAGACTGCTTGCCCAGGTATCTTAAACACCCTCCACGGAGTTCTAACTGAATTTAATTATCGATCTTGATCAAATGTAAAGGGTTTTCATTTGATTTATTCCGGCACAACAGAAAAGTAGGGAAGGAAAAAGAAATTTCAAGAATGTAGTTTCCAAATAAGACCAACATCATATTTGAAATTCAACATTTTTTTAATAAAAAAATGACTCTTGTCCTCGTTTTTTTGTTGTTGCTGTTACCTTCTTTTACAGGGAGTACGAGTCATTATTGTGATCGTTGCCTGTGGGACACTTCTGCTGGGAACCCGATAGAGCAAATATGTGGTCCTAAACTACTACTACAAAAGATTAACTAACTTAGAATATTTTAACTGTCTTTCTTTTTTTCTTTGTATAATAATTATTATATTCTTATTTAAGAAAAGTGGCAGTCTTTTTTTACATTAATTTGTCACTTGTTAAATATATAATTATAAATTTTTGTGTAATGATTTATATTACGTTTTGTTAAGTTTGGATTACATGTAAGGAAGGTCTTAGCTTTATTAATTAGTGAACGCTGACCGCAAATCTATGTAATTAAATGTTTCTTTTATTTTTTAATTGGAAACGAAGTGATGAATGTTATGCATGGGTCGCCTTGAATGGCATATCATCACACTTATCCTTCAACTTGGAAAGTGGAAGAACTCCTCAGTGGATCTATTTTTGGACAAAAATAGTATCTCTCAAATCTGACAAAAAGGTTCTTTGTGTAGTGCAGTGAAAGTTTGTTTTGTTTTTTTTTTTCTTCTTTTAAATCTAATATAATTGATCCGGTATGAGCTCTAAGAGGGAACCACCAATGAGGATGTTAGTGACGGTCGGAGGTCTCTGGTCTTTGCAGTGAGTAGAGGGTTAAAGTGGAGGCTAAAACTGACATCGGCACAGTCATTTCGATGCTGAAGTCAGTTTCGAAGGAGAGTCAGTTTCGAAGGAGAGGAAAACATGCTATCTTGTTAGAAAGAAGTCATTGAAATTGTGTGTGTGTGCGCGCCCTCTGTTTTATACTTGTACCCTAGCAGAGGAAGCTCACGTTCTCCACTTGTACCACATTCGGATTGAGGGGGGTGTTCCACTCACACATTCTCCAAGTTCTTGGCCACATCGTCCCTATATAGGCATCAAGTGACAAGGATCTTGGAGCTAAGAGTTGGGTGTTGAGTGGTGTCAGTCCTAGAGTAGGATCTTGGAGCTATGAGTTGGGTGTTGAGTGGTGTCAGTCCTAGAGTAGATAATCAAGTGGTGTTGCTCCCGAAGTTGGGCGCCAAGTGGTGTTGGTCCCGGAGATGGGAGTTAGGCGCCGAGTGGCATTGGTCCTAGAGTTGGATTCGCATAGGATGTGAGTCTAACCAGGTTTGGACATAACTCGAAGGGCCTACACTCTAGTCCCGCCTTGAATGGGCTCATCTACCTTATAGGTCAGCTTGATTCTCGACTCTTGACTTTTCCGTGCCATGTAGAGTAAACCATCTTTCCCATATCACAAGTCTCCTCATCAAGTCGAGTTAAAGGAGGTGGTGGGAGTCCGATTGATTGGACAATGATGTTGTACCGAAAGCCAATATCATGAGGCAAGACTGGGTCAACCTTTAGTACCTTAGTAATCAGTGAGATCAAAATCCATTAAAGTGTGTGATATGCGGGATTGCGTATCGAGCTCCTGCTCGGGATGGCACGTGAGAGCCATTAATGCCGCCATGCCTGGCCATTAATGTGGGTGTGCTTTGAGGCGACCTTGGGGATTTGATTAAGAAGAAAGATGGGGTCTCGGGGGCCATGATCGGATGGTGATGTTGAGTAGCTCGATTAGGGTGCTATGCCTCACCATAAATGCACGCATGCTTTGATCATGATAGCTGTCAAGGCCATCATGACAAGCTGACTAACCTAGCGGCCGAGATCTCCTAGATCTGGCCACCCTATCAATTTTGCTTTGATGAAAGGGTAAATATATATCATCAAAGAAAAAAACACAAACATACAAAATACACAGATCTCTTCTCATGTCATGTTTGATGAAGTGTCAGATCTGAGAGGGTATCCGAGGTATAACGTACCAATGCTCATATTTGTACCATCATTCTCACTCTCTATGTAACCCGTATAAGAAGTACTCCGATCAATTACCCATCCTCCTTATGTCATGAGGGATTAAGCATTTCCATGTCATCAATGTCAAAGGATATCAAAACAAACACCACCCGGAGATGTCTCAACATTACATGCACCTAAGCATCCTCAATGTCTGTCCTCTGTACTCTGGGCACCCTATCGTTGATGTTGGGTGTAGTGGTCAAGACCTTCTGGACGATTCATCTGATGTAACAAGTGAGGTTGCCTAGATCTTGCCACTGAATCCGACGATGATTCCAAGTAGTCTGCCATTTCACCTCTCTCATCAGACAACTTTGATTGACGGGGGCTATATTAGGGCATGCAGAGGAGTGCATCGAGCATTTCCATCTCTCTGTTGTCATCCTTCTATTTTGTTCCTCAACTCCTCTCGGCTTTCGGCGATCCTCTACCAATAAGTCTTACATTCCTACTCTCGATTTCTTGAGATTGGCAAACCATCCTCCGGCTATTCTTCATCTTTTTGGTATGAATCCACACCATTGTCCTACACCCTAGATGACCGAGATGAGCTCTTGCAGCATTTCTAGATACCCATGGACCATAGAGTTAGGGTGCCCCGACTTGACAATTGACCTCATCAACCACTAGCTGGCTTTATCACTTTCTTATACGGCCAGTTAATTAGTAGATTGAGGTTTACCCTCCCAAACTTCTTTTGCGAGATTTTTGAGTACTTTCATATCCGGTTACAATAACTAGCACAGAATTTCTTCTGTTTATTTGCAATGTAGCTGCTATCTTTCGATTAGACCGAATCTCTCTCATCCATAGGATTTTTCATTACTTCTTTTATCCTAAGTAGAAGTCGGAGTCCTCTTCGCTGCTTAAGTATTGTGTCAGTTGAGAAGTATTTGACTTCACCCAAGGGTTGGAAATTTTATTATTTCTTTATCAAGCTGGTTGTCCCCTTTTCTTGGTCGAGTAGCTGGCAGATGGAGTTGTCGACTCCTCCCTCTTTAGGTGAGTACAAATTAGAGTTAGACTATTTGGAGGCTTTTGACACCCTGACTGACCTCCATTTTGACGTTAACCTTCTAATTGAGGAGGGCTTGCTCTTCTACTTCAACTTGAGTCCAATTAAAACTCTGCTCCGACTTCCCCTTGGCAAGTTTGCTGTCGCTGTCATTTTTGTAACAACTAAATGAAATCTTCTTTTGTAGTGCAGCCAAGACTATGTCTATGACATCCTGCAATAAGCTTCTGAAGTGGTCCAAGGCCTGCCTCAAGCCACCCGTCACCTCTTCTGAAGGTTCGCAAGGTGTCGAACCGAGTCACCCATCCTATCACGCAGCCATGTTTGCTAATATGCTACCGCCTCGTCCATCAATGGAATCCGAGTCCATCTCTTCTGATGAACCTGTTAGATTATATATTTATTTGTTTATAGCTTTTAGGATAATTTAGATTTTTTCCTTTTTTTATAGAGTTTAGGACTTTTTCCTTTTTTTTTATAGAGTTTAGAGTTTCTTAACTTAACTATATAAGACCTTATACTCTGTATCAATTCCATGATCTAATAATATGGTTAGTTTTTCCTTCTCTTAATTTCTACAATTGCAGCAGAAGAGGTTAGTAGATCTAGAGGGGAGGGGTGAATAGTGACCTGTAAAAAGAAGTTACAACTTTCTCTTGCTATCGAATTAGCAATGGCACACTAATTATGAGATAAAATAACATGCAAAAGAAAAGAGCCCAGAGGCCAATTTTTTTACTTGGTTTGCAACCAAGTGGTTGCTAGTCCAAGACAATATAAGCTCCACTAACAATCTCCTTCTTCGACCACATGTCAAAGGTGGAGAAGCTCCTTACAATGGTTAAGCACGAAAGCAAAAACAAGACTGAACGAAAGTGAATACCAGTGTGTTATTTGAACTTCGAGCATCAGTCCTCTAATTTGTAGCCTTCGCCTTTGATCTAACTATTTAGTGACATGGCATCTTTCGGGTGCCTGTGCGCAGTCCAAGCAACTAGACTTGTCAAACTCGATCCACTTAGTAAAGGTTTGCTTAACGGCTCTACATGACTTCGGGCATCTCGAGCACCTGGAACCTATCTGAGCGCTTGGATTTTATTGACATGGACACCATCTTGATCCGTCTCGGCAATGGCTCCTATTGACGTGGCCACCCAATCCAGGTGCTTGGAGTCTGGATGCTTGGAATGGTCAACTTGCGAAGTTGACCATTTTCTTCTCCAGTGCAATGGGCGATAGTTCAGCCGTTCAGAGTTGAGTTCACCCAAATCCAATTCCAGCCTTCTTCCTCAAGCAGACTTCCTCCAGGCTCTAGTTGCTTAGACAATTTGTATCCCAAATCCTTCTTGCCCTTAGTTGGCTCTTGTCTTTCTAAACCTAAGTTTTGTTTCTTGAACCCTTTGACACTACTTGCCATTTTATCTTTTCTAATTTATCAAGTTTTGACCTCAAAACTTGATTTTCCATCATTAAATCCTCAACTTTTAATTTTTCTTGATGGTGATGGA
>JBBMJZ010413098.1:15983057-15993896 GCA_037833815.1 Zingiber zerumbet | reverse complement strand
CTAGCAGGTCAAGGGAGTGACCGGATGCTAGGCGTGATGTACCAACAGGTCAAGGTTGACCAGATGTTGGTTTGGGAGACTTGGGACTTGGTTTGGGCGAAAACCAAGCTCTGGATCGGTCTGCAGACCGATCCAGTGATACGGCTGATCGGTCTGCAGACCGATCAGGAGGCCGATCAGAGAGTTGGCTAAACTCTCTGTGAATGGAACTGATCGGTCTGGTGACCGATCAGATACCGAACAGAAGCTTTCTGTTCGGTTACTGATCGGTCTCGTGACCGATCAGGAGACGCAAAGGAGCCGCGAGAAAGACTCCTGATCGGTCTGTGGACCGATCAGGAGCATGCCTGATCGGTCCATGGACCGATCAGAGACGGAACAGAGGCGAAGGGAAAGGGAATGGATCGGTCTGTGGACCGATCCACATGGAGCCTGATCGGTCCACAGACCGATCCAGGCACTAGCCGTTGCGACACAACGGCTAGATTTCTTCTGTGTTTTTCGTTCTTTCTTCGCAGGTATAAAGCAGACGGAGGCATTGCTGTGCGGGGGCGCTCCTTCTTCTTTCTTCTGCAGAGAACTTTTGTTCTAGTGCTGTTGTACTACCTTGAGCTTTGTTGAGCTCGCTTGGCAAGCTTCGCGTGAGCTTCTTTCTTCGGCTGGGACTTCAACTGAGCTGCTGCTGTGGTTGACATCCGAGAAGCTGCTGCTTCTTCAACAGTCGGCAAGAAGGCAAGGGTTGTTTACATTTGCTGTGTATTTACTTCTTGTTTCTCTTGTATTAGTGCTTCTTATCTTGCTGTTGCAAGAAGTATATGTGGCGAGGTTTCTCCACCCATAAGGAGCTTATATATTAGCCGGTTTTCCGGGGGCTCATCCACCGACGGATTGATCGGGCTCGTCCACCTTACGGACACGCCGAGGAGTAGGAGTTCATCTCCGAACCTCGTTACATCGTGACGAGTTTGAGGTTTGCTTTCTTTCTTTACGATTAGAGTTTCTATTTCCGCTGCGCTAACCCTAATCGTAGGAAACGCGAGTAGTTTGGGGCGGCTATTCACACCCCCCTCTCTAACCGGAGCACAAGGATCCTAACATAAATTACCACCCCCATCTAAAACTCAGAACTGAGGCTACACAGCATCCATCTGGTTCACCACTTGCTGGATAGCCTTCCCTATAGTCTCCTTCATCCAGACCATTACAAATAGGAACCGAGGCTCTGAGAGACTAAATTAGCACCACCCACTTCCAGAATTTCAAGCACTGCAACTCATGACATATTGTTGAGACCAGATCCAACCTCCTGTATGGTTGTTGTTGGAGTTGAACAGCCTGTAGCAAGAGTGGTTAACAGTCATGGGCATCAGTTGTGAACCTTTGCCTCTGCTGGACCAACCAGTTATTGGTGCAAACATAGCTGCCGAGTATAATAAAGGGAGATACAGACCATCAATAAGGCTAGTGTACTCCGCTCCTTGGACCAGCACAGTTCAACAATCATATGCAAGAGCACAAGCGACATGAGGACAAGTTTCCCATTCCACTGAATTAAGAGCTTCAATGTAGAACCTCCAAAATCGACCCTAAAGCACCATATTCATCATTCACAGTTGAATATCCTTCAACTGGCACCATCCAATGTCTGCATTGTTTATTAGCCCTATGATTCATGATGCCAGTCGACTCATTTCGCTTCCATATTCTTTCCTTCTTGATCTCGCCACCCTCATTGCATTTTCTCCACTTACACCTGACTGCAACCTCAAGTTCCTCGCAAAGATTCTTCCATATCACAAGAAGTTCCAGTCCCTGCTTCCTCTTGCTAACTGTGCAAATCCAACCTCTGCTGTTCTTTTTGCATCACGATGATAGAACTTGGGTATAAGTTGCTCTTTGTGTTTGTATTCCAGTCTGTTCTACATCAACCTCCTTAGGCTGGTTCTTGCACTACCAATCATTTTTTTTGGTTTCCTTTCTCCTTTCAGCACATTCTATAATATCCAGCAAAGACCTAAACAAAGAAAAGGTCATGTTCCCAATTTGCTACTTCAACAAAAGGTCTAATTGTGCTTATCCATCTCCAGTGAAAACACAATCATAAGAAAGGTTTCATTTGCAATTTGCTACTTCCAAGAAAGGGTTAAGCTTTGTTATCCATCTCCAATGAAGACCTAACCAGAGAAAATGTCATGTTCTCAAATTGTTGCTTTCAATAAAGGGTTGAGTTTCCTTCAGAACCCTAAAGTGCTTTCGTTTTCCTCAGTGTATGTTTCATGCCTAAAATTTATCTTCATCCTTGTTTTACTTTATCCTTTCTACCTTTGTCCCCTCTCTTTATTGATGTGCTAATCTAAGGTTAAAGGGACAATTAGTTGCAATCTCAATTAATTCCTTAAGTTGTCTTACAGCACGTGGACATTATGTTTTCATTTCATTATGTTCATGTCTTCAGTTTTAAGGGATTGATAAAAAAGAAAATTACTCTTATTGAAACAGATCAAGTGATAGCTTCGTCTAAAGCTAAGGCATTGCAAAAACCAAGCCTCTCAGTTGTTGAATAGCGTTGCATTATCTCAAGCCTGAGCGTGATAATATCTTCATCAAACATTCACTAGAATTCATGATTCAGGACTCATGATGTAGATTAATTAGGGAGTTTTAAATTTTATGTCTCAAAGTAGAATGTTTTAATTTTGAAAATGAAGTTTCAAACTTTTATGGGCTTTAAAAATTATGAGAATTTGTGGGAATTTATTTTGGTTCATTCGTAGCAAACTAAGCAGCTTAAATTGTTATTTAGAGGAATACACTATTCTAGGATGGCTATTTATTTCCCACGTTTGTATGGTTAGATTTATTACCAAGTTTTAAGGAGAATTGTCGATGGTTGGGGATTCTAAAAGAGGCCCCCAATTGCTCTGGTTAGTTCATCTTTTCAGTTAAAAAACTTTGAATCACTTAATGCAGTTTACTTTCCATTTTGTGATTTTTGTTCATCTCAAAATTACATCAAATGTTATCATAATTCCTAGCTTGAATTGTCGGTGATTTTCCTTCAGCCACCGCCCATGCTCTCTACCACATCTGCCTTCTCTTCCACATGCTATTGCATTTGATCCACATCAATCAAGAGCATTTATCCTTCTCATCATTCTAGCATTGCACATCTCTCTGTGAATCCATGTTTTCATCAGACCACCACAAATCCGACCAAATCCAATCCACGAGTTGCAACAACACGCCCTCCATACTCTTCCTCCAAAGGCAACTCTCACTGCCTCATGCAGGGCCCAACACCAAGAGGTCTCCATTGCAGGTTAACTTTAATTAATAAAAAACCTTCCTAATTAATTTGCATCGACTCCTTTAGATTGTACAACTTGAGAAAGTGTTAGGTTGGTTCTAGATGTCCACATGAAGCCTGATCCAAGTTAACCTCTGTTTATGTTAGCCATCAATATGCATCACATCATTTTCAATTAACTTCTATTTTTTTCAAATATAGTATTTTTTAAATAAAGAGATTGATAATCATTACACATGAACTATTCCTAAACATATACTTCAGACTGATATAATAGGCTAACTTGATTGAGATGTGCCGATTAAACTTTAAGTTAATATCTGAGTGCATTTGCATATGCAGACATGTGATGCAATCAAGCATCACATGCGTCCAGGTACAGCATATTAACCGCTTTTTAAAAAAGTGGATAATCTAACTAAAATAAAATGCACAACAACGTGAAGGTAAAATCTAGAAGTTAAGATATATAGATATATCAAAGCACGACTGGTCAAGTGAAATACTAATGGCAGATAATCATAGTGTGACACAGCAGTACCTTTCTTCCAGCATAGCCGACCCTTCCTCAAACAATTCCTCCACAGCTCCAACAGAAGACAGTTTGGTAGGTTTACTAGCACCATTCTTCGACTTCTTCCTGAAAAGGAGGGATCTGAATTTGTTTTGCTGCTTTAGTGTTGAAGGTTGTAAAAATGTATAATCTGGTGGAATGATATCAACAACTAGGCAAGTTGTGTCATCTTTTAGCCCACTTTTTCGTAAAGCTTCCTAATCAAGTTGATCAAACAAGAATTCTTCAAGTAGTCCTGAGGAAGGAAAATTGTAACCAAATCAATATAGACAAAATGGTTACATTTGTGATCACCTTGACAACAAGCTTCGCAGCAAGTTCTGCAGGAAGCCCTCGGCAAGCTTTGGCAGCTAGCTCAGATGGAAGAGCATCCCAAATGCCATCAGAAGCAATTATTAACCGTCCTCCAGCAGCTGAAAGCTGATCACCCAACAATCAAACGCAAATTAGTTCAAATAAGAGGATAACTATGAATAACTAAACTCAGCAACCTTCACCTTCACTTGCTTCACATGAGGAATTGGGACAATGAACTCGCCTACATCTGTATCTCCAATTGACCTAGAAAGGCATAGCCCACCAGGCCAGCATCTGAGTGGCCCAATCTGAGAGCAGCATCAGATGGATCAGATAATATGGGACACAGGTCTTTGCTAATATTGAAACAATGCAGGAAATTTTTTTTGGTGATCCTTTACCTCTTTCCCTCCACAAAGGTTAAGTCTTCCAACCTCCCCACCACTGGCAGTAACACGTTCTCTCTCCTCAACGTTCTCTTCCAGTCTATGGTCGACCGTTAGCAACGAAACTACGCCATCCAGTGAATCCAGGATGCAGCGAGAATCACCTACAGATGCAACTGTCACAGTCCAACCATCAATGACAACGAGTGTCGCCGTTGTCCCAGAAGTCTCCCCTGGAGGAACAAACAAGGCTCAGTTTAAGATTGGTCAAAAGCACAGAATTAAGAAAACCAGACGAAGAAAATCTTGCCTTTGCGCTGGAACTCGGTGTCTGCCATAACAAAACCAGCGACAAGTGCCCGAGGAAGGGCTTCAAGCCACTCTTCTCTACCAATTCCCTGGGGAATCGTGCTCATGACGTGATCCAAAAGGTGCTCTTTTGCAAACACAGCAGCAGAAGCTCCATTGTGCCCGTCAAAGATCTGCCCACTAGCTACTGTCAAACGAAAGGAAACTGCGGAAGCAAAGGAGAAGACGATACCGCGAACACCGAGAACAAGGAGGCGGGGTCGCCAGGAGCCCGGAAGCAGACGGGCCTCAGAAGGAAGTAATCTTCCCCCCTCTTAGCGAAAGCGGCGTGGCCATACTTAATGGATGGCTTCTCAGACTTGCCGCCTCGGATCTCCCGGCCGATGAGGGTTGCCAGGGGCACCATGGCGGGCTGAATGCACGGATCTCGTGGCCGTACGCCGGTTACCATCGTTGGCCGGCGAGGCTATCGCCAAGGAGCCCTAATACATTCCCCTCCAGCGAAATACTCACTCACCTTCACTTTCCCTCATCCCGGCACGACACGTTGCCAACCTCGCATGCCAAACGAAGACGAGGACGATCAGACAAAGGCCGAGTCTTTGACCAAGAACTGGCTCCGACGAATGGAGCCCGATGTGCCGGCTGCGGAAATCGACTTCCCAGATCGAGAGGAGACAAGCGTACGGCGCGAGATTACATGGAAAAAAATAAGCCAAATTGGGCGAACAAATCGAGATGAGGCGATAAAGCAAGAGAAGCGGAAATGCACCCACACCAGATCAATCAACGGAACCTGTAGGCTGCTAGAAAGCAAAGAGGACTGAGAAAAGAAAAAGATTGAAAAGAACCACTTTTATGTGTTATCCAGTTGTTTTCCCTTTCCAAAACAGCGCGCTCGCTCTTCACTGGCAAAGCTGAAAGCTCTCTCGATTCGCCTGGAAGTAGCTGGACGCCTCTTGTGCGCGGACTGGGACTGGACGCATGTGCAAGGCGGCAGAATGAGTGGACCACCGCCCACTGTCGCAATGGCTCGGAACAGGAATCGAAGGTCGGCCAATTCGACTGGATTGAAACAACAAGAACATCTCGGCTGAGTTGTTTCGGTCGGAAAAGTTAGGATCCGTGCCTTCAAGATGATCCAATCTTCTAGTCTGGAATTCCAGATCAATGCTAGCACACAAGAACGCCGGTGGTGGTCGGAGGACAACAGCAACAGGTTCGAAGAGGTCTCTCCCATTTTACAGATGATAATCTTCATAACCTTTGCTAATCATATCATCGATTTCTTGTTGGGGATTTTGAAGCCTCAGTTGCATTACAATGGGGAAGTTGATGCATTGGCAATACGATTGATTTGGCATATTGAAGATAACTCTAAAAAAAAATGGATATGCTTGTATTCACACAGCCTTTGGCTGGATTTGCTCGAAATCAAACACTTGAAACATCAAGCGCCTCACATCCGGTTTGCCGTAGATGGTATACGCAAGCCCGTGTATGGCTTGCTGGACTGCAGTCGTTGCAGGATTTCTCAGCCTCCGGTTGTGCTCAAACTTATCTTGAGCCGACTCTCCGTAAATGATGAAGTGATGAAGGTGCCGATCCCTCAAGTATCGGCCGCAGAACTTGTTCATCAATGTGCGCCGGTGCTTTTCTTGTATCCATCTTCCGGGGGCATCAAGATGCTTCATTAGCAATCTTTCTGCCATCACGAGATCCTGAAGAAGAGATAAAAATTGAAACCTTCTTGAAAAACTGAAACGAAGAGATAAAAATTCATAAAATCTTCTTGGATGTTAGTTGGTAAAAGGACGGGAATTGGTTGAATATATTCCCCCAAATTACCCAATTATTTCATCAAATTCCAATTGTTATTGTTAAAAAGATTTCATCTTTCCTTTTAATAGAAGCCAAAATGGATGTTTGATACTACCGAAAAAACAGCATTAAGGAAATAATAACCAAGGATCAGTTGCATGATAGAAATTGAACCTGAATCTTTTGCCCAACATATTCCAACCGTTCTAGGCAAAATCTTGGATGCTCGAACTTGTATTTGGATGAGTGTAAAAATGCCAACTGCCATATGCTAAATTGTGTTAAAACTGGATGACAAAGAATAATTGCAGGTTCGTACGACACTAAGATATTTGTAACCTAATGAAAAACCAAAATAGTAGCGTGTTGATTTATCAATAGCAAGAGAGCAAGAAAAATCTTAATAATTTTTATACAAGGAAATGAGGAAGAACAGCTTCAGGCAACATTGATAAAGAAAAAACTCCTAATAAAAAAGAAAGGGATCTGATTCAGTGAAGAAGTTGCAAGGTAGCTTAGTCCAGTTCTATTGATCTGTCTAACAGATATTTGTCATTAACTATGTTTGACTTGAATTCTTCTATGGAATTTGTAACAAACCTATGGACTACATGCGAAATCTTTGTTTCTACTCTCACTGGAAAAGTATGACAGCAAATTTCCACCAAAATATTTGTCTCAAAGTACTCATACAGAGGCTATAATCAGGTGGCATCATTATACTTATTTCAGCCTTTCCAAATGTAGCCTATTCTGATGGGGTCATAAAGGTGCTCTAGTGAGATCATATTTCTTTCTTTCCATGATTGCTCCACATGAGATAATAACTAGTACTCGACCGAACAACTAGCACAATGTAGCTTTAGCTATTGAGACAACACTGGATAAGGGAATAAAATGATGTAATTCTGAGAGGAATCAAATGTAGTCCGGCACGAGCATGACAAGTTAGAGCACATCGCTAATAAATCACTAGTAAATTATGCCAGAACCGATGTCCAAGGGTAAGTTAGTTCAACACAGATTTCTCAGGATGACTGCACCAATGAAAATAAGAGTGTCGAGATTTTTTTTCCTTCATACTGGTCTTCCTTGGTCTTACTTGAAAACACTCTACCCTGCCTGATTTCATTTTCCTAGATAGAAGTGAATATGATAATGTTGTCTCAGAATTCAGGGAAAATAACTACTAATAGGAGAGAGAAAGGTTTCCGCCAAAGTGGGCAACTTCAATAAATTTCAAGTAAATGGAAATGAAATTTGATTTGTCAAGGTTGTGATTGGGAATTAAAAGACAGGAAAAAATGACAATAAGAGCAGGTTTGGTCTACCTGTTGGCAGCATAAAGAAAGTTTGTTCTTTATGATCCATTAGGATTTTGATCATATCACTGACAAGTGAATTAGTGAAAACAATCGAAGATTTAGGAGGATAAATTTGTCCACAAAGAAGCAAAGCTATTAACTGATTGAATCTCCTTCCAATATTTCAGTTAATTACTTTCAAGATACCAATGCACCAAAAGACAACATGGTGTAGAACTTAGTAGGGAAAGAGAAATTGGAATAGGAATTAGACAAGATGTGAGGAAGGAAAGAGGAAAGTAGTTTGAGATAAAAGTACAATATATGTTTCCTGGACTCTAAAACATTCCAAAAAAAATATTAAAAATCTTAAACCATCACATCCTTTAATGACCCATATAGTTTGTGAGTTCCGATGCAATCAATGAAGTCCACACAATCATTTAGGTCTCTTGTGCAATATTTTGGAGTTCCATGCACTAAAAATGTGCATACTTTTGGTTGTTCTAATACACTGTCTTCTTATTTTTTCACCTAGAATACATTTTCCTGAAGTCCCATACAAATCGATATGGTTCTCCATCATTTTTCTCCTGTACAAAAGAACCCCAGTTCAGAGAGTGATGGGAGAGAAACTAGTGCTAAAGATCCACTTGAAGTTGATCCAAGTGACAAAAGAATATGGCCGATTGTCTCATTCAATGAGAAATTGTTGCAAGGAACTAGAAGTAGAAGAAACAAGGTGGCCTTTGAGAATGGCGCCAGCTTCATCAGTTTTTAGTTGGGAGGGTGAAGTTTAAGGGGTAGTCAACCGCAAAGACACCGGTGGACAAAGAAGGTATCACAGCAAGGAATTAAATCATCCTCATGAAAAATGATTTGAAGTAAATCAAACTAATATGCATTAGATTTAAGGTTTAAGGTTGATGGGAAAAGGAAGAAGTTGAGCGCAAAGTTTTTTAAATAAAAATCTCTCTGCTTAAAGAATTATTATGACATACCAACTTAAATGATCCTGCAATATATACTTGCAGTAAGCTTATAATTTTCATTGCTGAAACTAATTTTTCTTCATATTTTATCATGTGAGCGATATATTAGCCAAGGAACTGGTTGGCTCAAAGTGCCAGGAGCATAACTAAAGGACATAGCATTTTCCTCCATTGTAGCTCTGTAACGTGGTACATATCATCTAAGTTTTCACAAATGAGAAATAGTAAGATCTTATCTAGTTAAATCAATGTCCTACAGCTCATGATGCTTGCTTGACAGGACACAAATAGATGAAACATTGGGAGCATCTAAACATCATATGTATGCCAATGGACCGTGGACAAAGCCAGTATTGCACCCAGATTTAACACTACAAGGGGGTTCAAAAGAAAATTATACAGATGATCCAAAACACCAGAACCATGAATAGTTAAAAATTTCATAGTCAATCAAACAAGTATAAACTATACAGGTGCCAATGGTCCTACAAAATCAAAACAGAATATTCAGGGGTTACCTGAAGACCAAGGCCAAGTTCAATATTCCTTGCCTCAGCGACTTCTGGAAGTCGATCATTCATGGACAAAGGATATCCCAATGCTTCCATGATTTTAGGCCTACTGTCAAAGTCCCAGATATTCCCTCGAAATCGATGCATACCTGGTGGTACACATGCTCTAAAAAGCCTTGGATGGGCAAAAAGAGCATCTTGTGGAGGCTGTATGGAACATGACAAAATGACATAATCAATGTTTTTTCAAGATTCGTAAAAATTAAAGATATAATGAGATGTTATGAACAGGGAACAGCATGAATGATCAGTAAAATAATGCACTAGAAATAATCAACAACAGTTGCATGCCCTGTATGAAGCCATATCTTGCCAGCTAATTTGTTTGTTCTCAAACTCTGCCGAGACATAATCAACATCTTCTAATTGCCGCCTCAATTTTGGTTGACAGCTTTCATCTTCTGGGTCCATACCAAATGCTTCAAATAGTACACGATATACTTCAGGCATACCAAAACACAAATATATGGCTCCAAACAATGCCCAAAATACAGACCTGAAAAAGAGACAATACACATTATATGTAGTAAGGTCAATCGACCCCACAAAACTTTGAAAAAATAATCTGCCTTCAGAAAAAAATAACAATATTGATTTTTCTTCCACTAAGTGGGCATAGTTGAGACCATTTATCCATCAAAAGAAGTCAAGAGTAAAGTTATGCTTAGGTTATTAAATTTATTATATTTTCATAATGGAACTATTACAAAGTCTTCTTTGCTTCACCGCTACTCGAAAACCATTGAAGGAGAAAGGCATTTAAGACTTAAAGTGATTAAGCTCTAACTAAGCAGAGGGCTATTAACATGCCTAAGAATGCTCCTCACCATTGTTGTTAATGGTGGAAGGCGGTGATGGGCGGTCAGTGACCGCCTACTGCCTAGGCAGTTAAATTTTTTCTTCTATTTTTTATACATAATATTATAAACAATCATTATTCTTTATAATATTTACTTTTAATAAAATATATTAATTAAAATTTTAATTTATATATATATATATATATATTGATCCTGTCCGAGTCGGGGGTCAACGGACGCTGGGAAATATGGCGCTCCCTCCTCGCTCCACGGGTGCTCCAGCGAACCTGCAGCAAAACCGGGCCGGGGGGTGCCCCGGCGACGACCCTCCGACGCTCAAGTCAGGCGAGGAAAACTGCAAAGAAGTGGCTCCAAAATGAAGACTTGCGTACCTCTGATGGAGTCTTGGGGTCCTTCTGTCGGACCCCAGAGAAGAGTGGACACGCCCTTCGAAGCGTCCACGTGTCTCCGCCCACA
>JBBMJZ010413098.1:15925587-15972601 GCA_037833815.1 Zingiber zerumbet | reverse complement strand
AATAAATAAATAAAAATTTTATTATAATTTTTAAATTAAAATAAATGAAATGTAAAATTAATTAGATAATTTTATTATGGTTTAATAAAGTCTCTTTAGATTATCTCCATCATAGCTAGAAGTTAATTAAAATAATTAACCTAAGTTTAATTAAAAAAAATCTGAAATTCGACACCACTCGCGAGCCAGCACGATTTTGGCTCTGTCGCGGGGATGCGCAACCAGCCATGATCGCGAGGATTGCGTGACTCCTTCGGCACGAGCGCGTTGGCCGTGCGACCCCTCTGTAACGACCGCAGGGTCGCACGATGCCTCCGCGGCGGCAGCGGAAGGGTTATGCGACCCCTCCGCTGCTGTTGCAGGGTCAAGCGACCCCTCCGCTGTGACCACGAGGTCGCGCAACTCGTCGCATCTGTCGCGGGTCTGGTGTCGGGGTCGTGCCGGTGCCGGTCGCCAACCAGAACGAGATGTTTCGCCCGTTTCGACCGTCTCGGCACGACACTTTAAACCATGTATTTACCTTTGTGGACGGAAGGAGAAAAAAAATTAATAACGAAGGAGGAAAAAAATTAACGAATCAAGGAGAAAAAAATAAAAGAAAAAAATAAGGAAAGGAATTTAAATTAACAGTTAGAAATAAAAAAATAGCTAAATAAATTTTAAAGGATTAACAAAATAAAAAATGTAAAATAAATAAATCTAAATAAAAATTGGAGACTTCATGCCTGTCTCCGCGAGGTCGTGACGGCTTCCGTGATACCTTGAGGTCATAGTTGTCTCCGCAACCTCATGATGGACGCCATGAGGTTGCGGCTTCGTCTTCAACACCATGCTAGTGCCCGTCCACAGGCGGAACGAAAATGTTTTCCTGAGCTGACTGACACAACAGGATATTTGAATCCATGATTCATTTGGAATTGGGATCCACACTAACTAGATAAGTTCTAAAATCTGTATTTTTAAGTGCATTAGTAATAGGCATACTACTTTGGTTATCTATTGGGATGTACACTAACTATATAAGTTCTAAAATCTGTGTTTTTAAGGTGCATTAGTAATATGCATACTACTTTGGTCATCTATTTCATGCCATCCATTCTCGCATAGGCAGTCTTCAAATTATTGACAAAAATGATAAGATAGCTTTAGATCAGATGAATTTATATTGCTCAATAAATTTCAAGATCATACGGGGTCATTTTAAAAGATCTGATAGAAATTTTGGTACTTGTTTCATCTTTTGGCCGTAGTGTTTATTTTCCCAATCTTGAGTAGCCAGATGGACATTATAGTATTATTAATGTTTTTTCATATAAGAATTGTTTGTATTATTAATATAACTTTGATAGATAGGCAATCTTACTATCCTATACTTGTGAAGAACAATGCTTTATAACTCCTCAACTCATTTAGACATATTATGAAAAATTCAATGATCCTTAACTCAAATAAGTGTTCAAATAATTTTTTAAAACACTGATAAAGGGAAAATAAAATAAAAAATACTAACAAATACATAATAGTCTCATGATGAGAACTTCTCCCTTTTGTTTTTTACTTTTATAATCATAAATTGTTAAAATTGATGGAGGACAAGAGTAAGAATAATCTAACTCTTTAGTTTATAATTGCTTAATTTAAGGAGAGTAATGCTTTGTGTGGATCTAGGGACAAATCTGAATCTCCTACGAATACTGTATTCGAATGAGTTTCTCAATTTTACAATTGAATGTAGATTAATATGCTTTTAATTGAGTCTTTTAATTTTATGGTACTTGATTAGCCTAAATTTAGATGCATATAGAACATTATTTTTTGTAAAATTGTAAATGTCCCAGAAGATAATTTCAAACTAAATTATTTTAACTAAATTCTAACTTATGTTGAAATTCAGAAGTTGAGATGTCACGTGGAGGACATGAAAGGGGAAGGAGATTTTCAAATGACTAATATTAGATGATTTATTTCATAATAATTAGAATGAGGCATTAACTTTAGTTTTTAATTTATGAAAGAGCACTAAAGAAATTCTTAACTTGACAAACACTTAACATTTGGATTACACATTGCACAATGCATTTTGTTATTCATTGTGATGCTAAAAATTCTAATTGGCATAAACATCACAAATATAAGAGGCCAACTCTTTGTTCATAGCTTATAAGTCTATATATAGGTTGGTTGAGATGAGATTTACATTTTTCAAAACGACCATTAGTCTAAACTAGACAAGTTGAATTGATTAGACTGGAAGTTGCAAGGAGTAGAGGAATACCAAAGATAGGTCTATTTAATATAACAAAAATGACTTAATTAATATGAATAATGCTAGTGATTACAATTCAGCAAAGAGAAAAGATCCATATAGCTGACCTCAAATTGTTGAGATGTATTTGGCTTGATGATAGTGGTGAAAAAGATGTTCAATGGAGTAAATGCAATGCCATCTTCAATGTTGATCTCAATCTTGTTTTTTTTTTAAATAATCATGTAAGAAGAATGAGTTATCTATGTAACAGGTCAGCAAAAAAAAAAAATTGTCATTCTTTTCTATCAAAATATGAAAATTCTCATTTTGAGGTTAAAAAAAAGCCTTGACTGTTTTGGATAGTCTAGCATATAAGACATGGTTTCATGAGCAAGGGTTTTTTTGTGCTACTAGACTGTTGCTGTTAAACATGCTTGATTTGTTTTGGTATTCAATGTTGGTTGCTTTCAAGGAAAAGAGAAAAGGTATAAGCCTCTTCAAATTTCTCAATGTGAAAAATACATAAAGAATTTTGGTGAAATAGTTTCATTCTCATCCTCCTAGAATAGCTTTTGAAATAAACCAACCTTAAAGTTCTCATATTACTAGGATTTTAAACAATAATTATCTTGATACATGAAGAACACCTTTTTGATTATCTGTGGCCGTCTATCCAACCTGATCAGGATTTTATTTTCCATCATTTCCATGGTTGGTGAAAATATGATCTTGCTAGGATATTCATGTGATATTCAACTTTTTTTCTGAACATATTTGAGTTAAACAATTCCCTAAATATTTGATTCAAGTAGCTTACTGCCATCTGGTAACACAAGGCAATTAGCATTTTACTAAAAAAAAATTGTAGACATCCTTGTTATTAATGATATCAGATTCCTGCATGTCTAATAAAAGTTTCTTTCACAAGATATCTTGTGGGAATCGTACTGTAAGTATAAGGATGAAAAGTAACGCAAAAGTTAGGGATTGGGTTGCTGCAATAAATGATGCTGGGTTAAGGCCTCCGGAAGGGTGGTGTTATCCTCACCGCTTTGGTTCCTTTGCACCACCAAGAGGTTTAACTGAAGATGATAGTTATGTTCAATGGTTCATTGATGGCAAAGCTTCTTTCGAAGCAATTGCTTGTTCAATCGAGGATGCGAAATCAGAGGTACAAAGGATTTTTAAAGGTTAATGCCATTTACTATTAGGTGGCATTTTTTATTGTAATTCAGAATTATGTATTAACGGAAGTCCAATGCAGATATTCATTACTGGCTGGTGGTTGTGCCCTGAATTGTACTTAAGACGCCCTTTTAGTGTTCATGGATCTTCACGACTTGATGCGATGTTAGAGGCAAAAGCCAAACAAGGTGTTCAGGTACATTCTGAAACATTTCTTTCAAAAGAATCTTCAAATTTCTTCTTTTGGAATGTTCTAGTAATTTTGTTATGGCGAGTTGAGTCCATAATTGACGCTTTAATTGAACTTTCAAATGGTAACATCTAGTTTGTATACCATGCTCTAAGAATTTGGTTCTCCATTAAATAGAACTATAGTCTTGTGGTCTTCTTTCCTCAACCATTTCAAGTTTGTTTCTTGTTGCTTATTTTATACATTTTATTGGCACCTTATACTCTTTGTTAGAATATGTAATATATTTATAAGGGTATTTTTGTAATTATGTAACATACATCTTTCCTATAAAAAGCCTAACCCATGGTATCCAATATATGAGGTTTTCTTTTGAACACTCTTCAATGTAAATTAACTCACCCTTCATACTTTTAGTACATGTAATCTGAATATGTATCAAGGCATGCTAACTGATCCTACCTTTCCTATTTTGAACATACAAGAAAGAAATATTTTCATTTTTTGTTTGAATGCTGTAAAGCATGGACTAAAAAATGGGCTTCTGTATGATATTTTCTGTGTGATAGATAGTATGGTAAAGATTTTAAGCTATATGATATAGTTCAGTACGTATGTATGCAATGTAATTTTTCTAGAATTTCCATGTTTGTTGGTATGATATTTAATCACACTTTAATGATATTAATATCTAGTTGGAATTCTTTATTCATCACAAAACAATCATATGAAGTAAATCATTCTCTCATTCACTCATATCCTTTAATGAGGTTAGCTTGTTCTTATCATATTATAAATTTGCCAGATTATTGTTTGTATTGTAGTCCTTAATTTAATTAGGTATTGGTTTCTAACTATCAAAATCATTTAAACATATTCATTTTATATCCGTCGTCAAAAAGATCAATCAAGAGTCAAGTAAAAGTTATGCTGGCTATTATGTAATCAATCAAAATACTCTACCAACACAATGAAGAAGTATCATATCCACAATGAACTAATTTATTTGCATGTATCTGGCAGTGGATATTGTTTCTTCATGGATCTTTAGAAGCAGGAGGCATGTTTCATTCAGTTAAGGAGTTATGAGAATGTATGCGTGCGCGCGCACACACACATTGCAGAAATATTGCTTGAATAAATGAAAAGTCCTCTGTTTGTTTCCTCAGAATACTATATGTATTAAGTGGAGATCTTCCATTTCTTTTCTACAAACTAACACTAGTTATTCCACAATTCATGGCATCTCATCTGATAACTAACATATATGTCCAAAAAAATTAGCATGTCGTACCTTTAAATAATTAACCTCTTTATTCGTGGGTTTAGCTTGCCTGCAATTGACAACATTCTCTTTCATAAAATGTAGATACATATTCTTCTTTACAAAGAGGTCGCTCTTGCTTTGAAGATTAACAGCGAATACAGTAAGAGAAGATTACTGAACATCCATGAGAATGTAAAAGTTTTACGCTATCCAGATCATTTTTCAAGTGGTGTTTATTTATGGTATGAAACCCTTAAATTGTTTTATCTGCTTGATTATGGATAACTTTGTCTTGCTGATTCTATGGTGTGCCTATACTGCTTCATTTACAAAATAGGTCTCATCATGAGAAAATTGTTATTGTGGATAATCAAATATGCTTCATTGGAGGGCTTGATTTGTGTTTTGGACGCTATGACAACTTTGAACACAAAGTAGGTGATTTTCCACCTCTTATGTGGCCTGGAAAGGACTATTACAACCCTAGGTACTTTTTATGCTTTGATTCTTAATCAAATTAAATAATGCCCATTCTGGTATATTTAATTTGATAATTGATTATTGTTTTGCATTTTGACAATCTTTTCTCTGTCTCTTTCAATTAGGGAATCAGAACCTAATTCTTGGGAAGATACTATGAAAGAAGAATTAGATCGTGAAAAATATCCTCGAATGCCTTGGCATGACGTCCAGTGTGCTCTCTGGGGGGCACCTTGTCGTGATGTTGCAAGGCATTTTGTTCAGCGCTGGAATTATGCTAAGGTTGTTTCATGTTACTTGAAAGGAAGTTTTTGCTTCCAACTTTTGCTGTTCTGACTCCATTTGGAAATGGTTTTTTTCCTAGAGAAATAAAGCTGCAAATGAGCAAGCAATTCCCTTGCTGATGCCTCAGCATCACATGGTTATTCCACATTACATGGGAAATGGTGGAGAAGTCGATGTACGAAACAAGGAACAAGTTCAAAATCACAAAGATGCTAAAAAGACAAGGTCATTCCCTTCGTCTACATCATATCAAGATATTCCACTGCTATTACCACAAGAACCTGATGGGCTAGAAGCAGCCAAGGATAGAGAAAAATATGTGCTGGAAAATTCATGTGGTCTTTTGGATAATCGAAATAGAGCCAACCAGCATCAACCCTTTCCCTTGAGGAGAATCAAAGTTGAACATCCTATTCAAGACATGCAGATGAAAGGTTTTGTTGATAACCTTGGATCTCCCCAACTAGAGAGGGGAAACCATTATGATGTGATTGCCCCACCTCAAAATATGGATGAGTGGTGGGAAACACAAGAGAGAGGCGATCAAGTTGTGTCTGCAGATGAAGCTAGACAAGTTGGCCCTCGCTCACTATGCCGTTGTCAGGTTGGTGTAATTGAAGTTGCATAGAAGATACTATTCTAACATTATACATAGTTTTTCTTAACAATAGATTTCAACTTTTAGTTTTTTCTTATGAGACTACTTGGAGAAATAGTTTGTTTCCTTGAATTTGTTACCTGGAATCTCTCTTTTGGAAAGTATGTTTCTTCTGTTGAAGCAAAATAAAGCATGCATTGATTTCCTAGACCTGTAGGATATGAACCAAATTAGATGTTTTGTACGATTGCAGTGCCATCATTTCTATCTATAGGTATTGCAATTCGTTCATATGTTGAAAATTTCTCTATACATTTTAAGTAATTCCCTAGCATTTCATGGCAACTTATGGTACTTGAATAGGGTTAGTTATAAGTTGATGGTTTGTTGGGATTCTCAATTCTGTGCCATTTAAAGTGTGAGCTTGTTCATTGGAAAATTTATATTTCTTTTTTAAGTGATTGAAATTAGCATGTATGTAATAAGGGGAGGAATGATGAGCAATAAGAATCTATAGTACAACTAACCACTGAGTAACTTGAATGAGACATACTGTCTGACCATTATTGCAATTGTACCAACTTTTGATCTTCTGCTTAATATGTCTCACAAATATATTATAGCTTCAGGGCTTGATGTCATGATAACCTTATCTCATGTTAGGAATCAACATTAGGAAAATGCATATAAACAACAAACATGCAAATCTGCGACCTTGTTCTCTTTTATGATCCTTCCAACTTTCAGGTTTAAATTGCTAGCAGGGATATCTAAAACTAATTACTTGACCTTGCTTCTGGGTATGTGAAAAATATCCTTCATTTTGATATTGGTTTAGTTCAATTTGTTATTAAGAATAGGGGGAACTCGTTAAGTAGTCACACAGTTAGATTTCACAGTTAAGCTAGCATTTGTGAGAATACCTATTTCAATCATCATGTGATTATCCTGCTTATATTTGTTTAACTGTGCTGCAATCCTAGACTCCTAACATATGAATTGGAAGTAAAAATTACATGGGAGACCTTTTGTGGAGTTGAGCTCACAATTATATTTTTGTTTATTTTTTACATTCTCATATCATATATGGCATGTAGGATGTGTCTGGTGGCATGTTTATCGAGTGTTTACTTAGATGAATTTATCATTCTCTTACTTTTTGCTGATTTCACTGGTTACAGATCATTAGAAGTGTAGGTCAATGGTCAGCTGGAACAAGCCAGACTGAAGAGAGCATTCACAATGCCTATATTTCCCTTATTGAAAAAGCAGATTATTTCATTTACATTGAGGTAGGGATTTTTTTTCCTTTGGCAATGCTCTTGTTATAAACATTTCCAACTAATTGTTTGCAATAGACCCACGGCTTTAAAAAGGCTTTAATGTGTAAGTGGCTACTAAGGTGTAATGTGAACTGCATAATTGTTTGCTACTAATTGTTTGAGGTGACTACCATATTTAGTAGCTTGTAACTTCTAAGGTCTTCTAAAAGACTTGCATATGCCTTTTGGATTCTGGAGAGAGAGAGAGAGAAGTATATATACGAGTCCCAACTCCCAACCACTCAAAAATTTCACCAACCTAATGCAACTAAACTGCATTATTCCAAATAAACATTTATTTCAATCCTAAATTAGCCAAAATGATTCAAATGATCCTGATTTGAATCTACGTGATCCTCATCATGCTTACATCACAGATTCCTTTCAAACCCAATCTGACTGCAGCTCTTCCCCTAAAACCTAATTTGTTGGTTCGAAGTTAAAAGGGCAGCCCGGTGCACGAAGCTCCCGCTATGCGGGGTCCTGGGGAATGATCCATTGTACCAGCCTTACCTTGTTTTTTGTAAGAGACTGTTTCCAGGATTCAAACCCGTGACCTTTTGTTGGTTCGAAGTTAAAATACAAAAATTTAAATACAATAAAATTTGATATCTATAAGTGCTACTAGCCTCCTTGAAGTGTTTTTTTAATGAGCAGTTTGTTAAATGATGATCATGGCTTGTTGAATATAAATTCATAAAGCAGATTGTGATAGCAGAATAACTTGGTCATAAAGACTAGATTAAAGACACCCAAGAAACATGAAGAGGGAGGGAAAGATAAACAGGACAGAGTGGAACTTGTGGCTTTCTAAGTGCGTATTATCCCTCATAAAAGGGAAGTATTTTCCTAATCATGTAGAGTTGATAGGAGTTGAAGCTCACTAAGAATCCTTTCTCCTTCAGTATGTTGTACCTGTTTACAGTTTTGTGACTTCTTGTCAAGTTGTCCTTCAGACCATAATTAGCATAGCAGTCTACAAGACTGAAAAGTGTTCATTAGTTTTATGGGTCAAGAAAATTCCATAATTTGAAGGTTCTTTCTTGCTGTTATCTGTTGGTGGGTCCTTTATTGCCTGTTTACTTGAGTAGGTACATGGGGGGAAGAGGGAGGGAGAGGAAAAAGGAGCATGATTTTTTATTTTATTTTTTGTCTTTTCTACTTTCCTTCTCCCTCTCTTCCCTCCTGTCCATCCACTTAAGTAAACAGGCTCTCAGTAAGTACTGTGACATTTTGTACTGTGACATTTTATACTATGATGAAATATGATCAAATATTCTCTTTCTTCTTTATTTTTTTAAAGCTTACCAGTTAATCTCTTTGATTATTAGTTGCTGCCTCCTTTGTTCAAATTCTTTTTCATGTGCCACTCTTTCTTCAAGGTTTTATATAAATCCATCCATACAAAAAATATTGTTGTTATATATATATATATATATTGGTTCATGTTTGCATTATATTTTGCTTATCTGTCAATGTATGTGAGTACCTTTTCTGAAACTGTTTATATGTTTTTCCCAGAATCAATTTTTCATATCAGGGCTCTCAGGCGATGTGATAATAAGGAACCGTGTCTTAGATGCACTCTACCAGAGAATTCTGAGAGCCGAGAGGGAAAAGATGTGTTTCAGGGTCATAATAGTGATACCCTTGTTACCTGGATTCCAGGTACCATATATTAATAATTTTGTTGTCTTTTCCTTGGTATTCATCTGACAACCTTTGTCACAGGGTGGCATTGATGATGGTGGTGCTGCATCTGTGAGGGCAATAATGCATTGGCAATATCGAACCATTTGTAGAGGCCCAAATTCAGTATTGCAGAATCTATATGACTTGATGGGTCCTAGAGCACATGATTACATTTCTTTTTATGGCCTTCGATCATATGGAAGACTTTCTGATGGAGGTCCTTTGGCGACAAATCAGGTGAAGATTTAACAGTCAACACTTTGAAATTATCATGTTTAATAATTCATTCTCAGAGCAGTTGCTTATATCTGACATATCACTCCCATAAGATAGATATGGCATCCAATCTGTAGGCTTTACTGAACGCAATCTGTAGACCTTACTGAATGCTCTTATCGTTCATGTGTCCTTGTTGAATTTGAGAACTGATTGGATTTGTCATCAAATTGCGAATGATACAACTTACGTAAGCAAACTTTTGACATGTTGTTGCTGAGCATCCATGGCTAGAACCTCAACATACCTTGACCATGCACACGCCTTAGGCATGATGAGTTAGCCCTGCATTGTCCAATCGTCTGCCAGTGTCCCAAAAATGCCTCATATACTCTTCTAGTGTATATTATTGATTAATATTGAAAACGAAATATCTGGATTTAAATTACAAGCATCTTAATAAAACATGATACTATTAAGATGAAAAATCTGTTGTTATATTGGTGTATTCTTTGCTTCACAAAAATGATATCTATCTTTACCTAATTATCAATAAAGCATGCACAGCCTGGTTATTACAAAAAAGCAAATAATTATATTGGTTACTGACTATATAATCTGATCTAATTCTTAGTGACAAGTCATCCAGCTGCATTGAATATTTGTTTCCTGAGGCAATTATTGATGTCTTACTGTCATTGTGCTTTATATCCATCGACATGTAAAATATGCTTCTATTGAAACTTTTGCATCCACAATTTTTATATTCAATTTCAGTAGCAGGAAAGAACTCTTTTTTAACATTTTGTTTTTTCACATTTTGAAAAAAATCTTGTTCCAAAGTTTCTAATTTTTTGGAATTCGTTCTTTCAGATATATGTACACAGCAAATTGATGATAGTTGATGATCGGGTGGCATTAGTTGGTTCAGCTAACATAAATGATAGAAGCTTGTTAGGATCTAGAGATTCTGAGGTATCCTTCTACTTTAATATTTGCCTTTCTAAATTAATAAATATTCATTTGCACAACATATGCTAGAGCATTTATGTTACCTGTATGTCTCTCTGGTCAGATTAATCAAATGCTTTGGTTGATTTTCTTATATTCTTTTAAATGCTAACTTGTAGATTTCATTCTATTACTCATTTTTTTTAAAACATTGTATTTGTTTGATAGTTGTTTTTCTAAATACCAGTCAGATTGTCTAAATCTAGTGTAGTAGTGTGGGCCCAATTGGAGGATCGAATGAGAGACTCTAAACTGCTGTCAATAGACAGGATGAACAGGTTTATTCCTCAGAAAGGGTAAGTTTGGGGCTTCCTGCTGCTTCCTCTGGCCATGTTGTGCCTCATTCATAGAGTAGAGAGTACGATGTCCAAGACGAGAGAAATGATAGAGATTACAATGGGGAACAATGTATATCTCGGACATATATAAGCACACCCCTTTACATTGTGTGATCACAATTGAATCCTTCCCTATTGTCACAAACAGGACACAACTACTATCACTCCTTCAAAATATTTAACTACCCTACTAATTACTATTACTGCTGATAACTGTCATTTCCCTCCACTTCCCTCCACCATAATACGACATGTTGCTATTTGTCATGCATCATTCTTTTATAAACTTGAGTTTCCAAGTCACAATATGTGTTCACATTGGCATATAATATATATTCCTTGTTTTGTTTTGTGCTTCCACTTGTCCCTGTAGACTTGTTTCTTTACTGCGATTTACAATTATTCATAATCCTGGCACACATGCTAACTTCACCCACCATTTAATCATCCTGAAAAGTATGGAAAAAGAATTTCCATGCTGCTCATTAGCTGAACTCTAAAGCTAGATTCTATATTTTCCCTAGATGAAGACAAGTTACTTTTTCTACAAGATGTAAATTTTGTCATCCAGCTATGGAGTTGGTGGGTATTCTGGAAAGCTTTTCATCAGGAAAATGCTAGACCATGAATATTTAAAACATTATCTCCATATAGTCATAATTCGTGTAGTTATTAATAACTAAATCTAAGTAAGCAATTTTTAAGAAAACAATATACAATTATTATCAAAAAGGCCATTAATATATAAATTGGTTACCAATCTAATAGCTTATGTTTTTGGACAAGTTGCCAGCTTATTCTTTTAGCATGACGTCCAAAAGGTACCACAATTGAGATTATGGCCAACCTTGAAATGGTGTAGTGCATAGGATACGAGTCCATGCTTTGGCCCACCCCGTTTATCACTAGTTTGCGGTGTGATTTCAGGTTTTGTTTGTACCACTCTCTGAGTTCCATTAGCCTAACCTATTTCTGATCTTGCTTGGACTTAGGAGGGAATGTTAGACCATGTATATAAGTTGGACCTTTTCCTGAGATTATGGTCATCCAACAAACACTGAACACATGAAGTTAATCAACATCAAGTTAGAGCTCAAGGCCAGAAGATATGAATCTGGTTTTGAACCTGATAAAAGGTTTGCTTTGCAACTTATTACCTGGAGAAATGTGCAACACCATATGCATCATGCAAACTGGACATGCTAAGTCAACCACATATATGGTCTGACTACATGAGTGCATGTTCAAAGTGCATATGACAAAATGTGAGGCAGTTAAACTCTGCATACACACTTCTGGCCAAGCTTCCTTTTTATCTTTTTGATTATTTTCCCTAGGGAAATATATTTTTGTTCTGATTTTTATGTGGCTAATTATATTTTAATGAACTTTTGCCTTGCTCAGATCGGTGTTCTTATTGAAGATAAACAATTTGTTGAGTCATTTATGAATGGCAAACCATGGAAAGCTGGAAAGTTTTCTCTTAGCCTTCGCCTCTCATTGTGGCTGGAACATTTGGGTCTTCGTGCTGATGAAGTTAGTAGATATTTTCTGCTATGCTTGAAACTTTATTCTCTACCATGTGTACTATGGATGATCTTGTACCTACAGATTTGAACAACTTAATTTTCATTTTGAATTGTGAAATTATATCTTGGCG
The DNA here is from genome assembly GCA_037833815.1 of Zingiber zerumbet. Lineage (NCBI taxonomy): Eukaryota > Viridiplantae > Streptophyta > Magnoliopsida > Zingiberales > Zingiberaceae > Zingiber > Zingiber zerumbet. The sequence continues at coordinate 15,960,109 of JBBMJZ010413098.1, read as the reverse complement.
TTCTTTTTAATTCTAAAGGTTCACATATATCCCACAATAGCACCTATTTTGATTTTTACTGCCTCGTGCAAGATCAGTCTTCTTTATTGCAACTTGTTAATTTAGATATCTTATTGGACTGACAGTGATACAAAGTTTGAATATTGTACTTGAGCCACAGTCAAATGGAATATGCACAAGTTCTTGTCTTTGTTTTTTTTTGTTTTTTGCAGATTAGAGATCTTGTTATGTTAGCCTTTTAAAACCTTTTCCTTTTCACAGATTAGTCAGATTAGAGATCCTGTCATTGAGGCCACATACAGGGATATATGGATGACAACTGCTAAGGTGAGAAAAGTGTATCTTCTTTCTTTCATCCAATTACTTGTTTGCTTTACTCCTGTATCTGTGCGCTGCCATGCTCGTTATCATGAAGTTTTAGTCCAACATTAGTCATTGATTGTGTAATAGTTTATCTCTTTCCAAAAATATTGGAACAGAATATATTAGTCATTGTCATAATTAGACTATTTGTCTATCCTGGTACTCATGTCCGACATTCAGTCTGACAAACTCAAGCTGTATTGTGTGACCTGCCAATATAAAAGGTTGCAAGATCATCTCACTCCATTCTACATGGATCTTTGCTTGCACTCTCCATTTCATTTGATTAACTTTGAGAAATCATCTTTGATCATAACTTGAGTTCGTGATTAGTTAATATCTGATAGTTAGAGATAATTATAATCAATAAAACCTCAATATTGCCTTTTATTTTTTATATTTAATTTATTTATATCTTAGGGTTTGTTAAGGATGCATTTGTGCAGAAGAAATGTGAAATGTCAATCTTTCCTTTGAATGATTTAAAATGAACTATCATCATTATCAAGCTGTGTTTGAAAGATCTTTGATTTCTCCTTTTGCCCTTGTCTTGATAAAAGAGAATTTCCCTATTAAAGTATATTGCAAGCATGAAAGTTTTTTAAATGAAATTAAAGGGAAAACAAAAAGAACAGTTAAATATGCATTAACTGAGGGTTCTAATTATGACACAGGAATGACATTCCAAATCGGTAGTTATTTTCTAATCTTTTATTACAAAAACCTTTCTCGTCTCATGGGGTAATGCTGATTGCATGCAAGTTTGCTTGTTTTTTTTTCCCAACACCTAGCACAGAAAACTCTTTGACATTGCAAATTTGCACACTCCTTGTATTACATTCATCATCCAGATACATACCATTACAAGATAGGGAGACACATTGTTCTCTTGCAAACTAGCTTATTATTACAAGAAAGGGGATAGAATTCTTGTTTGCCTTTAAAGAAAAAAAAAATGCATGTGTGCTTATGATACTAGCTCTAACTAAAGGTAGTAAATTTGTTTCTGTCAGACAAACACAATGATATACCAGGCTATCTTTTCATGCGTTCCCAATGATCTTATCCACACCAGGTACAATCATATTCTCGAACATTTATGCTCCAGCATCTCAGTTTCTATTTTCACATTTCCTCTGAAAAATGATCAAATGATCAAATATGCAGATCTGCCTTCCGACAGAGCACTAATTATTGTAAAGAGAAACTCAGACATACCACCATTGATTTAGGAATATGTCCTGAAAAGTTGGAGACCTACGAGAATGGAGATGTCAAAGACATGGATCCGATGGGGAAACTGCAGATGGTTAGAGGTCACCTGGTTTCATTTCCTCTGGATTTTATGTGCAATGAGGATTTGAGGCCTGGTTTCAGTGAGGGCGAGTTCTATGCGTCCTCTCAGGTTTTTCATTAGCTTAGGAACTTACATTCTTTTTCGATACACTGTATATTGTGTACCACAGCAGCCCATGGCTTGTAAATGCTCTCAACTTGTACGTACAGGAGCAGAGTAAACTATACATGATAGATAAATCATTCATTGATTTTTATAGGCTAAAGAATAAAAGCCTTTTCAAAATGATGGCCCTTCTGTTACCTGGGTAAATTTACCATTTTAGCATAATTTAGATGTAAACTACCATCGATCTTGCATGATCGTCAAAATGTTGGAAAACATGCTCGATCTAGGCATTTTCCACTCGAAGATAGCTAACTGGTTTGTTTTGATTATTGGCAATTTCCTCTGCAGCTCATAATTAAATCTCGATAAAGTTGTCCTTCTGCTTCGTCTATTCGATGTTATTTAAATTCAGATCAAAAGACAAAAATAGTGCAGTGTGCAAGAAATTAGACAGAGAGAACTTGAGAAAAAAATCATCTCCATCACTTGCTTGCTGTGGCTAGGAAGACACGCTTCCGTTTCTTCAACCTTTACACGATGTTGCACGCATTCGGATTTTCCTCACTGAAGACGCAGACTTCTCCTCCACCACCGCGGCGGTAATTGCCACCATAACTGTAGTCGTCGCCGGCAACACCGTCCTGGATGTAGCGAACACGCTGCGGCAGAGCATAAGGTGAGGTCCTGTAGTGACTATAACCGCTATATGCATAGTCAGGAGGCTCATATCTCCGAGGACAAGGGTAGTAGTAGTGGTCGTTGTAGTGATAGTAATTTGGGATGCGATCGTAAGGATAGTGATGGACTACGGGGATGATCGCGCCCACCTCCTTGGGCTCGCCGGGTACTGCCTCTTTCACCTCAGGGGCTGCAGCCTGGCCTTGTGAAGGTGGTGCCTCTTCCTTGGGTGGTGTTGTCTCAGCCTCAGCCGGAGGCTGGTTCGCCGGTGGCTCAGCCGCCGGAGGCGGCGGCGCTGCTGCTGGCTCTGCTGCTCCTCCGGCGGCCTCGCCGGCCGGTTCCGTGTGCGAGCAAACCGTCGCAATCTTCCTCGCCTTCTTGATGGCCTTCACGATCGCCTCTGGCTCGGCCGTGCCCACCACCGTCAGCTTTTGACTGGCCAAGTCGATGTTCGTGCTGAAAATTCCTGCAGACCGATGCCGAGTTTAGCCAATTCAACCTTTGGCTTACGCCCAGAAAGGAATTCTCACCGTCGACGCTGTGCAGTGCCTTCTTGATCTTCTGCACGCAGCCACGGCAGTCCATTCGGACATGCAGCTCCGTCACTCGAGCTTTCTGCAATTCGATATTGAAAAAAAAAAAGAACAAAAGAATTTCAGAACAGGCGACGATGATGAGTTCAGAGTTCAGACAGAAAAATGGCCGTCGTGCTAGCTCACCTCAAGCTCCGGAACCATGGCTAGCTCTTGTGTAAGCGTTGTTCTTGGGATGGAACCGAAAGATGAGACTCGGCTGCGTATTTGTACTAGAGGAATTCGAAGAAGGGGGGGAATCGGTGAAAGCGATGGGGAAAGCGCACTGATCTTGTTGGTGGAGTAGTGTGGTTGGTTTGGGGTTATGGAACGCATCCCGGAAAGAACTTGCTTTGGCGATTTATCCATCAGCCGACCACGAGGATTAAAAGATAGAGCATTATGGGGTTTGTTTTTTTCTCTTCTTGTTTTTTTTTCCTTTCAAAAATTAATAAAATAAAATAAAACCTTTGTTTTGTTTTTGGGATATATCCACCTAAGAAGAATCCTTCCGGACAAAGAAAAGAATAGCTATCGCTAGTTTTGACAAGTGAATGCCTATTATTCATTTGAATGCGCATTTGATGACTAATTATCTAAAATATGGGTAAAAAGTTTATGGCGATGATGTGAATACAGAAAGTAGATTCTTGCGTATGGCAAGTTAAACATTCAGTGTAGACATAACACCCAAGAGCATAGCCGTGGTGATTTACCACATTAGGAGGAAGAATCAATTCTTGTTGGTTTCATTCTCTGAGTTAAAACGTTCCACTCGTCATCAAGGAGTGTCATTGCGTACTATCTTACCGTTGAATCGTCAGAGCAATGGTATAATATGTAATATAATTCTCTTCTTGGTTTAATTCAATTTTCTAATATATTAAATAGATATCATGCAACAATTCTATGAACAAGAAATCCAACCCCGTGCTTTGCTCTGCTCCGAGTGACAAACGGGCAAGTGAGAGCTACAGCTCTAGGGAGATGAGAGAAGCAGCCAGCAGAAGGAAACCCAGAGCAGTGAAGATTCGAGGTCGACTGGCACTGAATGCCCAACTGGTAGGAATCGTGTCCGGCATCGAGCACTCCTCCCCGTTGAAGTAGACCTTCGAAGGGAAGCCGTCGCCGGCGAGGATGTCAATGCCCGGCGTCAATTTCTTCGTGAACGAGATCACGGACTGCTGCTTTCCCGGCACTCTGGGGTCGCCGTCCCTGGTACCGTTTGTTTCTCCGTTTAAGTAGTTGAGTCCGGGCATGCCCACCATGAAGATGGTGTCGTTGCCCATCTTGGTCCCGTTGAAGGAGTACATCTTCTCGAAGCCCGGATAGGCTTTCTCCATCTTGGCGGCCACGAACCAATCGGCGAACTGGTCCTCGCGCCAGTTGAACAGCGTCACCCTGGCCGACCACCCCTTTTCGTAGTTGGTGACGATGTGCCAGTTGACGCTGACGCCGCAGTTGTCGGCGCAGGGCATGAGGGAGGGCACGTTGTGGTGCTTGATCTGCGCCCAGGCGAGGGTTTTTTCCGTCCGGTTGTCGAATGGCACCAGGAGAGCTTCGGGAGGGAGGAGCATCGCCGGCGCGATGGCGTTGCAGGCCCGGGCACGGTTGCTGGTTGAGCAGCCGCAGGCGCAGGTGTTGCAGGGGACGACAGAGTCGTTGTAGAAGGCAGAGAAGGAGACGCAGCATTTGGGGCTGGTGCCCCTAGGGCGGGTGATGTTGCAGACCACCTGCCAACTGGCGAGGGCGAGCCTTTCCGAGTCGAGACCGCTCGGGTCCGGGAACCGCGCCGGGCTGACGCGGATGGGCTGGCCGCACTTGTAGTCGGGATTGAGACCCGAGCCGGAGATGTTCCAGTTGACCGGCGGGAAGAGGACGGAGCGGTTGAGGTCCGACATCATCTTGTACACCTGGATCTGGAAGGCCGAGACGGACTGCTCCTGGTCCATCTCGGAAGGAAGAAGGCTGCCGTTGCGGCAGCAGTGGGGGATGCGGCCGAGATTGGTGTCATTGTATTGCCATGGGGTTAGGTCGGAGATGACGGGATTCTGCTTGCAGCTGAGCACCTTGGTGAAGTCGAAGTTCTTGTAGTACTGCCCTTGCTTGCCGAAGATGCAATCGGAAGAGTCGACGACCGTAGGGTACGCGCCCCTCATCGAGGAGATGAACTCGCCGCGCGCCCACTCCCATGAGAGATACCAGTGGTCGAGGCGGCCGATGGGGTTATGATTCTCGATGGTGACGAGGGCGAGGTAGTTGCTCTCGAAGGACTGGAGCACGTCGTAGGGGATTGTTAAATCGCCGGATCGACGATCGAGGTAGCCGGTGACATTGACAGGTTTGGGAACGTAATTAGGGTCGGGGAGGCAGCACCTATCAACGGAGCCGGAGCCGTTGAAACCGGGGAGGGGCTCGCAGCTGTAGGAAGGGTCACCGAGATCGAGGAACTCCGGCAGAGGCACCGCAGGGGGTGGCGAGCCGAAGAGGGTGCCCACCAAGGAAATCTTAGCCTGAATCTGCGTCAGATCGTTGGCCGTTTCGATCGGAGTCTTCAGATCGGTGTTGGGGTAGCCGGAGAAGGCAGTGACATTTGCATCGATAGTGGTGTTGTAGGGCAGAGCGGAGGCGGAGCCGTTGGTGAGAACGCCGCCGTCGATGGAGACGAGGAGCTCATCGTGGCGGAAGGGGACGAGGAGCGTCCAGGACACGAGGTCGGCGGTGCCGTGGTTGAGGACGGTGGCGGTGGCACGGAAGGAGTAGGGTTGGTCCGCCGGGTTCCTGGTGATGGGGTGGATCCTCTCCCGCGTCTCGATGACGTAAGAGAGGTAGATGCCGTTGCATTGAGACTCCGGCGACGGAGCAGGGGCAAGGGCCGGAGCAGGAGCAAGGGCCGGAGCAGGGGCAGGGACGAGCACAGGCGCCGCCGCGATTGACGGAGGCCTAGTTCGCTGTGACCAAGAAGACTCGGCGGAAAGCAAGAAAACGAGAAGAAAAAGTAAAACCGAGGGCCGAGAACGCGAGTGATCCATCATATGATCGCTTCCAGATCACACAGAAACACAAGATTCGTGAAGCTTGGCGCGATCTCGAAGCAGGATCGCTGGGAGAACGAAGAAGAAAGGAAGAGAAGCGCGTTAGGGTTTCTCACTCTGTTTCGCTACCAAATTAAGCAGGAAGAGAGAGAGGCGGAGGAGGCGGAAGGGGAGCTTAACGGAGGCGTAATTCTAAGGGAGGCTTTCGGACTACTTGTAATTTTGAAAAACTACGCTGACGTCACTAGCATGTGACTGGTGCGTGACGTGATAGGTCTTCTTTCTTTCCTTCTTAGTTTGAGGGGCAAAGTGAAAACTTTAATGAGAAACTCAGTACCTTAATTCAAATACAAATACATCCGTACGCGGAGAGAAAAGCGAAGAAAGTGTGGCTCCATAGCTGGCGATTCGCAAGGGGCAGGGCAAGAGGGCCCGGCGGCGTGGGGTACACAATCGTCCAGGATGGTGGCGGCCTGTTTCCTGTCCTACATAACCATCAAATTTGTTAAGAATATTATTATTATTATTATGTAAATAGTTTTTAATAAAAAATGAGCAATCGATGTGGTCACTAAAAAAATAGAAAAATAAAATATTTAAAGTATTTTAAAATTTTCTTTATTTGTTTTCCTATTCAAGAATTGCCTACTATTTCAGGCGGAAGGCAACCGTCCTCCCATGTGCCAACTCATTGTCCTAAATAATCTCATCAAATGATTTAATTGAAAATTCACAACTTGCCAAAGTGAAAGGTAAAATTGTGGGGTGAATTAAAATTGTTTTTTTTTTATAATCCAGAGGAAAACTAACTGAAACTGGTCAATTAGCAAAGAAGAGAGGGATACTGATTGCAGGGGGCGGCAAAAGAGCAAGGCCTGCTCGCCTTGATGAGCGTGGCCCACTTCGGAGCTTCAATCGAGGAAAAGGTTGATGGGCTTACAAAAGGCCTGATGAGAATCCATTAAAGATGTTTTGGTGGTCAGAGGAGATGCGGCAGAGATTTCTGATTTCCTGCGTTGCGTTGGGTTTCCGCTTTGCTTGCAACAAAAGGGGAGACGTGTGTATTCTTTCCCTCGCAAAAGGCGATTTGCTCGCCACAGCGTTCTCGTCAATCCGTCCCTAAGTCAACACGGAGGTAAATCACGGGTGACTACTAACCATTAATGCAAATGGTCAAGACATAGGGGAGGTCATGCTCGGTCACGCCGAGTTTCGACTCCAAAACCTCATATGACAACACCCTATACCTTAACCATAGCACCGCCCCGAAGGGACAGAAATTAAAATTAAAATTAAAATTAAAATAAATATAGTACATCAGTTGGTCTGAGATCGAGAGATAGGATGACTACATAAAATAATCACATACTTTTAGTCGGTTGGATACCAATCGGGTTGAGTCGGGAGGTCGCCCCTTTCTTCATGTTAGGAGGTTAGATTTCTTTAGGTTGGGAGGTTGGCATCAACTTTCGAGTACCAAAAGAATTGTGGGGTAGAAGTATGAAAAGACTCAAGAAAGATTTTAGAAGGGCAAGGCGGCCTTGGCAAAATCCCTCCAACATTCAAGTAAGATTTCGAAGAAAAATATTAAAAATAAAAAATGAAAATGAACAATAAAAAAGAAAGTAGAGAATAATGAAACTTACTTTTCTTGATATTGCTATCAGTATCTTTAAATAGAAAGTGAAAAGGTGACCTTGATTGCTAAAGGGCACACCTCCTTTCTTATGACTGAGGGGGCACATCTCTTCTAGGACATATCTGTTGATGATTGGCGTTTCAATAATCACCCTATTGAATTAGAGTTTCACTTGGGGCATACCTAACTCAGACGGACTTGACTTATGGTCTTTTAAGAGGGCCGACTTGACCGAAGCTCGATTGGGTTGGCTCAAGCTCAGTGAGACATAGCTCGAACTCAGTTTGACTTGGCAGTCAGTTGCTGTTTAACTTTTGATTTGACTATACCATGTAGTACCGATTATCTCCGCCACATAAGCACTTTTTACTTTTATTATACATTCTATTTTAAAAAAATATATTAAACTACTTTTATATTTTGAAATATCATTCAAATTATCTGTTTAGCTTCTACAAGAAGCATCAAAACTGCTTCACGTTTAGCCTCGGACACGAGTGGCAGAGTATCTATGTAAACCCTTAAATATTTATGGTTATATTCCCAATTGATACAGTAGTAAACAAACCCAACTGACATGAGTCAACGACTACAGGAAAAATAAAAGTCAAAGTCAAAACGGTCAATGCCAAAATTTAGAGGCTCAACCGAGTCACCCGAGAGAGAAGAGGTTACATACGCCGATCGGAGGACAAGAGAGCAGGTCGAACGGGTCACTCGTCTGCCTCAAGGTATGTCATTGACGTGTAATGAACCGACATAATAAAAGAGGGAAAGATGGATACTTAGTAAGGAGAAGAGAAAATAAAAGAGAACACTTCATCTATCCTTAAATGTAGAGAAATCAAGACATAGATGTCTTCTATCTACAATTAATATCATTAAACAAAGATATATGAAAAGTCACTAAAACATGTATAAAAGAATATGATAGGTACGAAAAAGAGGGATTGATCTCTATTCCTAGTGCTTTCACTTTTTCTTTTTCTGTTTCTAACTTGAGCAGGGCCGACGCTAACCCCTTCCCTAGTTTGATTTTGTTTTGCAGAAAGGAGTGAGGTCTTCGTCCGGTCAGCAGAACTGCCACCTCCCCAACTTTTCAACCTCACGCTTTCGGACAAGAACACCAACTATGATGTATTATAGGATATTTTTCTCCAGTGGAATAATAAACCTAGAATTCTGGACTATTGAGGTGTCCACTATAAGTGCTTTCGAATTTATCCTCATGTCCAGTAAGAAACTTCCGTGAGACTGGACTGATCCTCTCCAATATTAATTGGTTCGAAGGATTAATACATGATGCTAACTAAAAAAAAATACTTCATATTATAATAATTTTGATTAAAACTATTATAATACTTTAAATTAAATTAGAGTAATTTTAATTAAGTTATAACAATTTTAGTCGGTATTAGAATAATTTTAATTAAAATTATTAGAATAGTTTTGATCTAAATGTAAAAGCAATTTTAAACAACATTATACCTTTATCAAAATTACTATAATAGTGTTGGAGTTTTTGATTAAGTTTTAATAATTTTAATTAAATTGAAATAATTTTAATCAATATATAAACTATTTTGACCATCATTATAGTAATTTTAAGAGCAATTTTGATCAATATTGGAAGAAATTTAATCAATATCAAAATAGTTTTATTTTTAAGCAATTTTGACTAACATTAAAATAATTTTATCCGCATTGAAATTGTTTTGATCACTGACGAAGCAGTTTTACCTAATGTTGAGACAATTTTATCTAAAATTGCTGCATCATGTTAGACCTTTTTATATCAAAATTAGGATATAAAAAAAGTAGGATGAGATATCCTGTCATATTTCTCAATATGAAACACCTTCAACTGACGATAAAAATAAGAAGATCTCCTTTAATTTTTATTTTTTTCAAATAATATTTAAATATATAAGCTAATAACATTAGACCTTTTGAAGGTGAGTTTGAGCAACCCTAGATTACTACCGCATGATGTTGAAATGAGTTATAAAAATAATCTCTTATACAAAGGTAATACAATTGACTCAGTATGGTCCAAAATTTCTCCGAGACTCTAATTGCATAATATTAATTATCACTCGTAAATTGTTCCATATAGAAAAATCATGATGGTAGAAGTGTCAAAAATCTTCTCATCTTTCAAACGAGAACAATATTTCTTTAATGATTAGGTTGTAATTGGATTAAGAAAGCACATCCAACGGTTGTTTAAAAGGGAAATGAAATAAGCTGATGGAAACCTCCTAACAACCAAATTGTTGTTCATATTCAAAATATTGGCCACAAAAATGGCACAATATTTCTACCACAAAAGTAATCATTAAAAACAAAAATGAAAGTCAATTGGATCTATCGTATGTATCCTTCTCTTTCAGCTAACGTAGATGTCGTTACTAAACACTTGAAGTTTGGCTAGCCACGTAACTTCTAGTCGTTCCTACCTAAACCGAGAAGAGCTCAAATAGGTATAAGGCCTAGTTTGGACCATTTACTATCTCATCCAACCGTGAGAGTAAACAAGTTATATGACAAAAATCAAATCCTATCCCACTAGGTGGAGTCGACTGAGGATAAACAAGTTATGCAAATGCAAAAACTCTTTCTTTAGGCGAGGGTAAATAAATCATTAAACTCTAATCTTAAATCCTAAATATTTTTGAATACAAGTTCGATCGATTGTAACACACAATCTATCCCTTTCCCTCCCTGAAAATGAAAACATATGAGGTGCCACTTCAAGAAACAGACCTGGCACAACTCTATCATACATCGACACGCGAGAAATTTGATTTCCCTGTCATCATAATGGTTAGAGAGTATTAATCAAACCCTAAAATGCTGCTTAATAAATCAATGGACCCAGGAATTATGTGGACGAATAGAATATGGACCGCCATTTATTTCTCCTTGCCAAAGGGAACTCCTAAAGTGAGCATCCAAACTGTCTATATTCTTCTTAATCAATCGATCCTTCCAGCTCACTAGCTGCTTCATAAACAATCTAGGAAAAGTCAGCCGCTCAATGGTTGACTAACTCAAAAGCTCGACCTGTCCTAAAATCGAAGCGAGAGAGGGAGACAGATCAGTGGAATAATACAAATTTTCTTCTTTGTTAACGTGTGATGATGGAAGGATGCCAACTACTAAAGAGAATAAGATAGATATGCAAAAGTGGCCATAAACGGAGCAGTCTCCGTCACCGGAACCCACCGACAGCAAACTGAAGAACAAAAAAACAATTAAATTACAAACGGGATATATAGAGGGGGATAACGATGGAGCACCTAATTATCATTCATTGAATTGCTAAATTAGAGGAACAGGGGCAAAAAAGAAGGCGCGTTTACCAGGTAATTTCTAGCCACAAGGTTGAATCTTTCTTCTGATATTGGAAATATCAACAAAATCTAAACCCTTACAGGGCTAAAAAACAGATTTTGCACATCCAAACCAAGAAGTTGGACTTGGACATTGTTTTTTTGTGTTTCCCCCGATTAACCCAATGCGTGGATATTACTAGATTGGATGAACTAAAACAAGGCAAACACAAATTGAGAGAAAGGGATTCAATATGGAACAAATTTGATCATCTTGCTTCCCTTTTATTTCATTGAGGCAGTAACAATGGAATGTAAAATATAAATCGCCTCGCAAGAACGGGGTTTGGGAGCAAAAGTAAGGGAAGCGAAGAGAGGAAGTCACTAAATCCACATTAAAACCGAAAAGAATAACAAACGTGAAATTTTGAAATAGTCGACGATCCTGATGTTTTTTTGTATGAAAATTGATGGGGAGCAGTAGAAGTAGACGAGGCAGAGGATTTACCGGAGAGCAGCGGCCGTGAATGTAGTGTCAAGCGACGTCGGGACCGTAGAGATCGTAAGGCGCCCAGAGGTGATCGAGCGGGCACGGCCTATTTGAATCGAGCCGCACCCACGGCTTGCCGCTGCCGCTCCAGTGAAGGAGGCTCACCGGCCCCGCGTGCAGGTCCCTGCAGCTGCCTTTGATGTTGTCGCCGCCGAGCCCGTGCTGGTTCCACCGGTGCTCGATGGGCGCCACGTGCCCGGCGAACACGAGAAGGAAAGGTGGCAACGAGCCCAGCTCGTAGATCCGCCCCGGGCCGCCGGGCGCCTCACCGCCTTTCTGTACTTCCATCCACTGCTCGATCTGCCGCGTGTACCCAGAGCGTCGCCACCGGACGAGGTCGAGCACCATCACCCCGGTATTGAAATAGCATGGCCGGCGACCGGCGAACGCCGCTGCGAGTCGTTGATCGGACCAGAAGCGCGCGGTGAAGTACTTGGTGAAGTTGGCGTGACAATACTCCGGCGCTCCCACGGCGCGCGACCCCAACCCCGTCCGCCATAGTTTCGCGATGTCATCGACGACCACGAGGTCCGAATCCAGGTAGATCACTCGGCGCACGCACCGTTCGAGGATGTCAGCGAGGTAGTTGCGTGCGTAGTTGAGGGGCTGCTCCAGGGCCTGGCGCACCGACGTCGAGATCAGCCCCCGGACGCGATCCGGGTCGAAGAAGTACGCCTTGAATCGGAGCCCGGGGAAGGCAGATCGCACAACGGTCTCCAAGCCAGGTTGCGAAACCAAGAAATGGAAGAAGACGCTCTCTGGACACCGGGCGTGCGTGAGCACCGAGTGGACCGCTGCGATGGAACCTCGCAGGTACTCCTCATCTAGGGTAATGGCGATGTGCACGAGCGACGGGTCGCAGACCGAGGTTCCATCGGCCGAAGGGACCTCGCAATCGCCGGCATTGCGGAAACTCGGCGCGCGCCGAAATCCAGAGACGTCGGTGAAATCTGATAAGGCGGCGACACGGTGGTACCTGCCACCAGGGGTCCGGAGGTAGTGCGAAGACCGGATGGCCTCGGCAGGAGGCAAGGATTGGAAGGAAGGGGAGAGGACGACCATGAGCATGGCGGCGGAGCAGAGGCCGGAGAGGCGGACGAGCCAGAGCATGGTCCCGGCCCCCAAGTGCAGGCCGCGGCCGCAGGCCTTGCGGCGCCTGCAACTCCGAGTCTTGAAATGCAACAGATCGGCGAGCAGGGCGACGGATCGCCTGATCGCCGCCAGCGAAGAGGCGGAGGAGGAGAATCGGCCCCACAATCAATGGGATGAGCAAGGACCACGGCCTCAGCGCCGGCGGAACCAATTGGGGTCCTCGTCACTTCCCTTGAGCCCGAAGCAATCGCCGGAGACGTGGGGAAGCCGCGAGGAACCCTAAAGAGAGAGAGAAGAATCCATGGACGAGGAGGCGACGAAGGAAGCGATGCGGTAAGCCCACTCGCGGTGAGCTCCTCCGCTCCTGTCTCTCTCTCTCTCTCTTTTTCGCTCTTCTGCTCGCCTCGCCGCAGCCTCTCTTCCTAATTTCTATTCTAAAAGCAGTTTCCGCGAGAGAGAGAGAGAGAGAGAGAGGAGACAGGTGGAGGACGTTTAATTGAATGAACCAAACCGGCCAAAGGAGGCGAACCGAATCGCTTGGAAATGACAATTTTTAATCAGCTCTCTTCATTTTTGTTATGATTAGATCCTGTATTTAAACCATATTAAAATAATCTTTTATTTAAAAATTCCTTTTTATCTATTCTTTTTACGGTAAATTTTTTTAGCTAAAATCTGACCAATTAAAAATTTCTATCTTCCAATTATAATACATGTATTTATATACATATAATTAATATATACATATGATATTACTAAAATATCCATGTATATATATGTACATATTCTGACTGATATTCTGAACATTTAGTATTACCTTTTTTTTTTTTATTAGAATGCTCTCTTTTGATTAAAACTATCCTAAACCGCCTAAATTAGAAAGCACTTTTAAATAATATTAAATTAATTTTAACAATTTTAAAATAGTTTTGATAAACATCGAATTACTTTTAGCTAAAATTGCTATAATATTATTAATTATTAAAAATATTTTAAAATCAAAAAATTAAGATAGGATACCATTTTGATATGTTCTTAAGATAGGATATATCTTTTAATAAGGAAAAAAATATATTTTTACTTATCTTAGATATGATTTAATTAAACACATACTTTAATTGAATCCTAATGATCACAAATTATTCTAGTTAGGGGCCGACAATAAATTAGGGTTAGGGGAAGAGATAGATTTTATATATTGGGCTAAGTAAAAAACTTATATAGTTAATAAGCTTTTTTTTCTTTGAATAAAATCAATTTCAACTGATAAGAGGTGTAGAAAACTCATTAGGCTACATGAGAAAATCATTACCTTTAAATGTTAGTTGACGTGTTGGTCTAGTAGTTACTGCATCTACTGTTAATAGTTAATCGAAAAATATTTACGTCAATTATTTTATCCAAAATATTTAATTTAGAATAAAAATTTTATTTTATTAAATTTAGATACCAATTTTTAATACACCATATATTAATTTTTCTATTTCTTTTCTTTACTCTATAATATCTAGAGAATGAAATATATTTCTTAAATTTAAAGAATTACCGTTTATAAATGTATAATTTAGAGAATTGATAGGATAACTGATGTAAATTTTTTTTAACTAACTTATATAAAATTTAGGATAAATTTTTAAAATAAAATATTTAATATGGATGCTCTTATATAATAATTAATAAAATCATCTGTTTTAATTGAACTTAAGTTTGATACGTTGTCATTATTCTAGTAACTAAAATTAGATTATATAGTTGACAAAATGAGATCGTCAGCTATATATAAATTATTTTACGTACACCCTCTATTAAATTAATATATTATCAAGTAAATAAAACGTTTTGGGGGTATTGGGAGACAACAATTAAAAAATGTTGGCATTTGGGAAAGGGCAATCAAAGGGGAGAAAGGGATTGCTTTCAAGTACGGCAATCCCTTCACTTTCCATTCCTTGGAAACCATCAACACTTGAGTTTCATTATTGGCTTCAAGCTGTGCACTTATTACTTGAAGGGCCTTCCTGCCTCACGAGGCACGTGCAGCCGGACATGTGCAAAGTCAAAGGAAGAAACGAGCTACAGGATTGAATAATTGGATGCCAGTGCAGATTCACAGGGAGAAAAGTGGATTATGTTGATCGAAATTGGAACTAAAGAATTCTCATGGTGGCTCTAACATTGATTCTCATGGCATAAAATCCAGAATTCTTTTTCTCATGATAAGATGAGCAAATAGTGATGCCATTATTACACCAGGTGAAGATAGTAGCATTTTAACTGTATTTCATGCAAGCGTTTGTCCGTGATAACAAGAGAACACACTTTCTGTGGTATACTTTTTAATACAACCATCTTGATTCGAGAAGAGTAAGAGGACCATCGACTGGATTGACTTCAGGATCGTATTCGAACAAACTCTCAGGCTTCGAACACCATGCTTTCTGCTTCTTTCTTGATTGACTGGAAAAGCACAGAGGAAAGGTATCGCTCCCCGAAACTCGGGAAAACAACCTAAATCAGCAAAAAAAACAATCATTGGCATGAATGGATCTGTAAGCTGAAAGCAGCCAACACTGTTTGAGATAATGAGAAAGGCAGTGCCGCTGATGGCATGGCGCATGGTTTTGTGGATAGGAAACTCAAGATGAAGCTGAGTTTCGCCGTTAGTAAGCAGATACAAAAAATTTGTATTCTTTGCTCAGGATGCAAATCCTTGTGCATCTTGCAATTATAAAACTAAATTGTTGAACAAAACAAAGCATGAGGAAAAGCAGGAACTCACAACAATCAATTTCCCCGTATTCTCAGGTCGCTGTGCGAGCTTAATAGCAGCTGCCGCTGCAGCCCCAGATGAAATTCCAACCTGCAAAGATTTTACCAAGATATGTTTGTATCAACATGGCTGAGTGCTAAAAATTAGGCTATAGTGGCCTTGCTAGTAGAAACAATCACCAGTAGCCCTTCTTTCAAAGCAAGAAGTTTAGCCGTCTCAACAGCTTCATCACTTGAAACCTAAACAGTGAGCATGTGAAATAAGAAGTTTAGGTACATAGCAATTGCAACGAACTATTTCAAGATGGAAAGCAATTTGCTCTTAATAAGAGAGGCCAACTTGGATAATTTCATCGATGAGATCCACATTAAGAACACCGGGAATGAAGCCAGCTCCTATTCCTTGAATTTTATGGGGACCTGGGACATATAAATCAACTTAGATCAGATTCAATAGAACTTTCTTTTTTTTTTAGATGGAAAGTGACATTGTTATTATGACCTGAAATCATGTATTATTCACACAAACACTGGGAGGTCATCCCTTGAGTCGAAAAGAAATTGCAAAAGGAAAACTGTCTTGCCAAAATGAACCAAATATATGCTGGAAAACAATAATGTATAAGATGAAGCACAATTGGTTTCAGATAATATAGAGTGAACGGAAGAGCAGAGCCTTAGTGAGTGAAAAAATAGTTCTTAAATTACTCCTCAGCTAGCAGAGCTCCACAGAGCTCCCTAAATCATCGAAAACAAGTTTCGACATCATTTGATAATATGGAAGAAATTCTTGTTAGCCAGTGTGCCTCAAACATTGTTCCTTGTGCATTAACCACTTCAGTCTTGTTTTTTTTTAAAAAAAAATTTTTGCATGACTGTCTATATTTCACAACGTTTAGATGGACACAAGGATTTGCCTCTGCTAACTGCTTACCATCCACAAGGAACCAGTTCATTTCCTCAGAAATTTTTTTTATAGATGTAACATCAATCAGCTTGAACAATCAGATGAATGAATGCACTTAGGGTAGGAAAAGGAACAGAGTAAGTCATTGAAAGAAACAGGCATTGATATTTCCTCCCAATGAACTTAACATTAATGTTTGCATTTAGAAAATAAACACACAAGCAAGTTATTCAGTCAAATAAAAACATCAGATGAGAAATACAGTGGAAAGAACAATCTACCAGGTTTCCCTCCGGACAGGACTGCACTTTCAACTGGCTCTACGCCATATAGCTGAGAGAATGGGGAAAGATGTAAATATCAAAAAGAGTGATTGGAACTTTTGTTAATATTAAAAGTATTCAGAAATGGTACTTCACAATTGTCATACAATAATCTCAACAATGAAGGCTGTCACTCTGCTCATGGTGACATAACTAACCTTAACATTAGGATTTTTCTCCTTGAGATAGCTGCCTGCACCTGTAATGGTACCCCCAGTCCCAATACCAGACACCAGAGCATCTACTTTTCCACTTGTTCCATTCCATATTTCGGGTCCAGTTGTCTCATAATGAATCTGAAACCACAGACCATGTCAAATTTATGACTCAATTAAGCTGTATCTAAATAAATCCATGTACTTGACAGAGGTTTACCTTTGGGTTTGCTTGATTTTCAAACTGTTGAAGAATGTAAGAATTTGGGTTTTTTGCAGCCAACTCTTCTGCCTTACTAACAGCTCCTTTCATGCCCGAACTAGGATCCGTTAGGACTAATTCAGCACCAAAAGCTTTAAGAATGGTTCTTCTTTCAAGGCTCATGGATGCAGGCATTGTAAGAATAAGCTTGTAACCCTTGGCAGCAGCCATGAAAGCTAGGCCGATCCCAGTGTTTCCACTAGTAGCTTCAATCAGGACGCTCTAGCAATAATAATAATAATGGAAAACAAACAGCAATGTCAATGAAGGTTAATGTCTATTTTTTTTTTTCTATTTCTTGAATGTTTTTAACCCTCTTAATTACTGAATGTTGGTTTTTCAGGAAAAAAATGCCTATATGGTCTGTACATCTCAGGTCAATAAAAAATAGCCTACAATCTTTCATTTCATTGGATGACATATCTTACAGCTTGATTTATTGCTTGCATTTGCATAGCCTACAGAAAGATCGATCAAGGATTAAGCATGACTTTCAAACTAAATGAAAATTTCAAAGATCGATCATTGGAGGAGTAAGAGATAGGGTTTTGTGTCCTTTTTCCCACATGGCCACATGAAAATGAGCAATCTTTTAGATACCGATGTTGACTGCCATAAATGATAGATAAATCCAAATTGTTCCTTTCCAATCCTGTCCTATATTTGTATTTTTTTTTTGAAAGCCCAAAATAAAAAACTATGAAATGGCTAATGTTTCTGCATTCTAGTATTGTAAATGGTGGTAGTCGGTGGTGGGTGCCGGGGCAGCCAGTAACCGCCTGCTGCTTCGGACTCGTAGACGGTTAATTTTTTTTTACTATTTTTTACATAATTTATAAATAGTCATTATTTTTTATAATATTTACTTTTGATAAAAAATATATTCATTATAAAAAAAAATATTTAACCTAAATATATAAAATAAAATATTTATCTAAATATTAAAAATAAAAAATAAAAAATATTTTTTTAAATATGTATATTAAATTAATTTGATAATTTTATTAGACTTTAATTAAATCCATTTATATTATTTCAATCATATGAGTTAATTAAAATTATTAAATTAAAGTTATTTAATTAAACCTAACTTACCCGCGTACAAACAGCTGGGCGACTAGTTCGATGCGTCGCCGGGCCAGCGCGACACATCCGGACGTGTTGCCGACTCGAGCGATGCGTTGTCAAGCCCATCACAGGGCTTGGGCGACGCTTCTGGGCCAGTTGTGGCGACACGTCCGGACGCGCCCCCGTGCTCAAGCGACGCTTCCGGACTTGGACAACACATCTGGGCACAGCGGTGGCGGACGGAGGTGAGTTACTGGCTACAGTACCACCTCATGCCCGCCTCCCGCTTAGATACTGCTGACAATTGCCGCAACCGATAGACACATCCAAATTATACCCTCCCAATTCTAGTTCATGCTCTTGTCTTTGGGAACCAATAAACATAGGTGTGAAATAGCTTACCTTCCCAGGTTCGATAAGCCCCTTCTCCTCTGCATCAGCAATCATGCTATACCCAATCCTGTATTAAAGATTCACCCCATCATAGAAAACCCACATCGCGACAAAGAACAAGATGAAACTACTCAATTAAGAACCTAAGAAAAGCAAAACACTGATTCATCAAGACCTGTCCTTTACACTGGAGCAAGGCTCCATGCTCTCCAGCTTAGCAGCGATCCTAGCGACGCAGCCAGTGGCAACATCGTTGAGGTACACCAGCGGAGTCTTGCCAATTAACTGCGAATCCGGAAACAGATCAACATAACAAATCCAAGGGATGAATCATAAGACCTAAAATCTGACCTCGGTGACATCCTTTGCAATCGAATCACCTTCCGCCATCCTTCGGATACTTAAACCTGTAACAAAATCATACATCCACAACACGTGAAAACCCGCATGTTTTTAGTACTCCGACAATGATTTTAAGACTAAAACCAGCGAAATCGATTCTAACAAAATAACTAGAGAAAAGAAATTACTCTCAGAAGGCAATCAGCCGTCTCTGGGAACCACGAAACGGAAGAGAGGGGGGATAAAAATCGATGCGAAGGAACGGCGACGCGAGTGTCGTATTTGTAGCGGTCCCTTCCGATGAATGCGATGTTTGATCCCTTGATTATATCAGCACGGCCGCTACGGTGTGGACTTTCCCGTCTGAAGGGATTAACGTCATGATTTTGTCTATGGCCAGCTCAAGGTGAGATGTATCGTGACGCTATTTTGTTCCATTTAGTCAACTCTTTGGATATATTTGCAGGAAAATTCTCCTTGAGTCACTGTTACTTATGGACTGTTCCCAGAGTAATTTCTGCAAAATATCTGGGTTTTTAAGGAAGTATCATCAAGGACGTTAATGGTGTGTGGCTGAGGACGAAGATAAGAAGAAGAAAAAAATTCAGTATCAGACAAAGTTTGAGCCAATGAAGACATGTTTTGGAGAATAGAATACAAGCAATGCCATTGTGCGAAGAACTCTATCGCGATGTACATGATGAGATTGTAGTTGTACTCCATTGAATTTGCCTTATTTTGCTCTTCCTTTTTTTCTTTACAAATCGCAGACACGGCTGAAAAAAATATACATAATATGTTCATCACAACACCAGTGATACACTCAATCACCTGGGATCATTGCTACTCATTAACGATACTTGAGAAAACCGTTGAATAATAGAAAGAACAAGTCGCAAATAATCTTGCCAACCAATGTTCATTGATGTTTTCGGGCAACGGCACTGCTGGAATTGGTTGGCCTTCCTATCCGGTTAGGCGCATTTGATTTCTTGGAAGATGATAATTTTGCTTGATTTGGAATCCTAAATTGCAGATTCAAACATAAAGAATACTCATGGTTAAACTAATGAAATGCTTAAAATGAAGGCATTAAAGAATGACGAAACGCCTAAGGGAATAATTAAAATGCATGTGCAATGATGCTTTGAGAGAGTTGTAATTTAAATTTAAATTTAAATTTAAATTCAAAGGATGTCTTCCAAAGCAAACTAGAATGGTAATTCAAATGTGCAATTTTTTAGTCTATGCACAAGTTAATCAGCCATTACTATTCTCACTGAGCCAATTATGATCCATCGAGCATCAGCATGCCAAATTTCAATTGATCAAATCTTGAAACAAATAATTTTTTCTATATTCATAGAATGAAAATTAATAGTAAACTGGTGTTTCATTTTCATAGTGCCAACATATTCTTTATTCATTGTTTGAAGTTGCTAAAGATCAATGAGTATAACTAAGAACTCGAAAGCCCTTAAAAAAGTAACTGATTTCAAGTTGCATTTACAGTACATAAGTTTATACAACAGATGAAAGCTGTGCACGAAAATTATCCTTATTTTCATTTCTAGTAGGAAATCTTCATTTGGTTCTCCAACTGCACAATGAATGGGATAGCAAATCTGACACTTGAAACTTCTATGTATCATTCTAATTGGTTTGGTCGACATAATAATGTTTACTGTCAATAACTTGTATCCAGCATAGTATAGAATGATATAATAGTTTTTCCCACTACGAAATATACTGCAGTTTAGAACAAGAACAAAATGGGGTGGGTTTGTCAAATTCTATTAGCATCTCAAGACCCATGATACTAAATGCTAGAACGAAAGAATAAGAGGTCAAGAGAGTATATAGAGTTGTCTAGTTGCTCCATGGAAGTTTATGTTACTGAGTACAACTCAGAAAATACATTAGCAATGTAGTATGCTCAAATTTACTTTATCAAAAAACAAAGAGTCAAGTAATTCATATGCAATTCATAAAAATTGGTGTTATTTCTAAAAGTAAGATATTTATGGTAGATTCAAGTCTAGCAAAATTACCTTATATCTGGTGTTTTTGTTTGAGATTTCTTGATCTTTGAGCCGCTCTCATTGTATGAGTTATGTACATTTTGGAGATTGAATTGCCATAGCATATCTGCTTCAGAAGAGTCACTAGTTGCAACGTCTAGGTCATCTGAACCATCAGTTGCAGCATAAAATGACTCTTTTCTTTGCCTATTCAGCTCGTAGCTGCTATCTTTTCCAGTGATGCCATTTTGATGGTACTGTTCATCAGGATGAACTCTCATATCAGAAAGACTTTGATGGTAAAAGATATCAGGTGATGTTCCATAACTGCCATCCCAATCTATCATGGAATTGCCATCTGTAGCAACTGTGCCTTGCTTGTTCACCATGACTTTATCAACCCAGTCATTGTAGACAATTTGTTTATCATCCTTGTTAGGATGATTCCTTAAAGGCCAAGGAAAAGAGTCATTTGTTGTCAATAGATCTTGAAGATCAAAACTTGGAACTCTTCGTCTCAGCACAACATTTCCCCTGACCTGAAAAGAAAGCACAGTAGTTCTGTGAAAAATACAAACAGAAACCGAAAGTAATATTCAAGATTAAACCATATTTCAAGCATGCTGCCAGAGAAAGAAATTTACATTATTGCTTGAAATTGTGTAAATGACATGCTATTTTAAAAGGGCAATGATAAAAATGTCAACCAGAAAAGAGATACTGAAAAGGGGACTAACTTAAACACCAAATATATGGAAAGAAAAGGAAAAAAGAATCATGCATGAACTATATTTGAAAGAAATGATAGACAATACTGCCTTTCGTGTCAACCAGAAAATTACCAATTCCTATGTGAAACCTTAAAGCATGGTAACCAGAACTTACAATTAGACAATACTGTTGAGCTCGCAAGTTCATGGCCAATACACAGAAATGTGTATTGGTATATTCCCAGAGCTAGATTTATCATTTATGGCTGATCATCTAGAAATTTTTCCGAATTATACACTACACTATTTTTCTATGACGTGTATTATCTAACAAAGCAATGACACCCAAATGGATGGTTTGGCTTGAACTACAATAGAACACTTACTTCAATGTTTCTAACTTCTTCCATTGGTTGTCTGTGAGTAGTTTGACTGCTTAGATGAGCCCCACTACTCTGTCGGCTGGGATGTACAGGTGATGGAGTTGCAATATGGATGGGATCTGGACTAGGTAATACAATCTGGCGATCAGTTTCTTTCCTTGCTAGGGCTTCTTTCAAGCTTGCTATCTGCAATATAGAAGCAATTGTATCTAAGAAACTCAAAAGAGACATTAAGAATACCACAGATGCAAAAAATAGCACTAGTTATTGGAGTATAGAAATGCTACTGAGAGAATAAAATAAATAACCTGCTGTCTTAGCTCTTTAACTTCTCCACTTTCTTTATTCACTTGTGCAGCACCAAGCTCAACTGTGGAAACCCGTTCTGCAAATTTAAGTGTGCTAAGGGTTTCCCCAACAGTGTCCATTTCTGGACTTATATGAACAAACATCAAGGTCTTTGCTTGTCCACCTATTTAACAAAGGATATAAAATTTTAAATCCAAATAAGATAAAGCTTATTGATCTACATCCTTGGAAGAAAGCAACTTACCAAGAGAGTCTTGAAGAAGTTGTGTGAGTTTGCTATTTCTATAGGGAACATGTGAGCTCTTTTGTGCAAGTGCAGATATAACATCACCCAAAGCTGAGAGTGATTTGTTTATATGTTGTGCTTCTTTTAGCCTTTCTCCTGTGACTTCAGATTTGTCAACTCTCTCACTGCCCGCCAGATCAACCAGATGTAAGCATCCACGGAGTATAGTTTCGGAAGTCATATCTCTTCCTTGAACATGAACAGTCAAGCAACTGCATGTAGCACACTTGAACAATTTATAGGATGTGTAAAAGAAAGTCAACAACAACAACAACAACAACAACTTATAATGTTACCTATGAGATCGGCTGCTACGATCATTCAAAGCTGTAGAACCAACAGCACGATTCTTTTGCCCAATGCTCATTAATTCCATCACATCAGATGTTGATGCAACAGGTACTAAGTTTGCATTAGGAACATTAAGTCCTTTATCCGAAGTATTCCGAATTTCTAATGTTCTTTCTTATCAAGGAAGCAAAAGATGTAAAGGCAATTAAAGCATTACCAACAACTTGAAGAAACATTTAGTATAACAATTCATTTTCATCGATTCAAAATTTCACAATGTAATTATAGACAGATATCAACAAAACAAAGATGATAGATTGTGAATCAAAAAGTCACTAGGTGAGAGGATATCTTTTGTTAATGCCTTCATTGAGAAGATCCCTAACTTGTTCGTTGTATATCTCAATCATTTGAACAGCAATCTCATAAGAAAATGCACCCCTTCTTTGTTCCGCAAGTTTAAATAGATCGCTTAAAGCTCTATAATTCACACCAAATGTTTGCTCATTAAGAAGCTTGGGTCCACTCTGCACCCATGAAAGAAATTGTATCATTCACTAAATGCCTATACTTCAAGTATCATGAAAATTTTGTTGTCCAAAAACACATATACTTCAAAAAGAAATATCAGTTATGCAACATACCATAGTGTAAGTCTTCCCAGATCCAGTTTGGCCATATGCAAATATACAAACATTGTAACCATCAAGAATGGAACGGATTAGAGGTTGTGTATCAGAAAATACTTGTTCTGCAATATGATTACATGTAAGGGTGATGCTTCACAAAGTTTTAAGTGAATAAATATGCATATCATATAACATATCTCCAATGACCTTGTGTTGCAGATGGACCAAATACTTTATTGAAGTTGAAAGACCTACGCCCTTCTTTTCCATTCTTTGAGGGAGTTATTATTGAGATACTTCCCTCATCAAAAGAACCAATGCAATTATTACTCAATTGTCCTGCTAGGAAGGGCCTTACTCTGCAATAGACCCTAATGCTCCCTGATAGTTACAAAAAATAGTAAAAAAGTTAGCAGAAACGCATTCCTCTATTGCTACATAAAGATCAAATTCTTTTTTGCTTACCTTTGAGATCTTGCACTTGATTGTACAACTTTCTGTTCTCCTCAAGAACATTGTGATAACCTGAAGCAGCATTGGAAAGACCATGTATACTCTCTCCTAAAATTCAGATTCCCCAGCAGGAAAATTGGCAATCAGTAACAAAGCATTATATAATATTTGCATTTGTCAAAGTGTACAATTTGTGGCTTACCAAGTTTATTAAATTCATCAGTGTACATCATATGCATTACCTCTATTCCAACTTTTGTACTTTGGAGAGCATGCTTAAGTTCCTACAGTTGTAAATAATGCTAAAATTTGTTACTCTAGTGCCATAATATATTTAACTAATAAACAAATTGAAGTATAGCTTTCAAACAGAAAAAGGAACCTGAATAGCTTTATCTTGGTTGCAAATCAGTTGTTGCATTAAAATCTTTTCTTTTGACATCTCTCCTTTGGACATCTTATTAGAGCCCTGTTCTTTTGAATTTATGAAAATTCTTCCTTCAATTTCCTTTTGGGAAAACATAAATTAGTCTACTTTTTAGTATTAAATCTGCATTTAGATATCTGGATAGTAGCAATCGTGCATTGTACCTCTGTTCCATTGTCAGAAGATAAAGGACCTATTGAAGCCTCCATATTGATTAATGTGCAATTGTTGTTGTCCTTCGAAGTTGAATTAACCTGTTTGGTTAAGCAATCATATGAATCAGCTGACTAATGATGCTCATTAAATTATAAAAAAGTAATGTTTAATTATAGAAAAATGATGCTCAAGCGGCAAGAAGAAGAGAGAGCTTTGACATGTTTCCAGATTTCATTCAAATGAAGGAAGAGTTTTACACCCGATGTAGACTAGAGTACCCAAACATGCATTATAGATGTCTATATTAATATTGCCCAACATTATAAACTAAATCACAGACTGCATGTTACTTGGCCACTATCCATATATATACAAGTCTGGACATAACAAATGCAGAAGAAAATAATCACAAAATAAAAGCACACTTGAATTTTCAGTGACAATTTTTTTTATTGACTTAAAAAGTAAACATTTTATACTGCACCATCAAAAATGTTCTAAGAATTGAAACGTACCAATTTATTTTGTCCCACGATACGATGTTCAAATTCTTCCATTACTTTATTCAACAATGATTCCACAAGCTGCAACAAAATTTAATTTTCACGACACAAATAAATGAGACTTATTTTTAAAGAATAAATAATGATCTTTCTAGAGATATTCAGCAAGCTTTACCATAGGAAGTTCTTCAGGCTTTTTATTTGATAAAGCAGCATGTACCAGCATATTTAATGGACCAGAAGTGATCTGTTGCCAATGAAGACTTTAGTGAAAAGTTTAACTATTCTACCTGCTCCGAATTTTTTAGTCTTTCAATTACTAACCGTATCACTTGATTCCGCAGAGACATCCCCATTGCATGAATACTCATCTCGTAAGTGATCACTGTCACTCATAGATTGACTTCTTAGCAATGAACTCTTTGAATTCTCTGAATTTTTCCGCATCAAATGCTTGCTTGAATTGGATGGTTTAAGGTTTGCACTAGATCTCCAAGTACCATGACCACCCATTCGTTTCCACCCAGCATAGCTCTTGAGAGAAAGAACACAATCAATAATCCTAGCACTCTTGCCTCCCTAGAGTTCAAGCAAACAGAGGAGAAAGTAAGAACCAGATAACTTCAAAGCTGATTTAGCTAATGATTGTAGTTTTCCACAAAGAATTAGTGTTACCATATCCATAAGTTTAGTAGTAAAATTCAATATTTTAAAATACCTAATTTTAACTTTAACATAGAGAAATATCATTGCTTACTGAGTGAGAAACCTCTACTTTAAAGAGTTCCAAACTCCACCTGTTCTAGGTCAGATGCCTCAAAGGTGGGCAGACCCATTTCTTGTGCAGATACAAGGAAGTTCCTCACGTTCTCAAAATACTGATATGCTGAGAGCGCTGCGCCATCTGGTTGTTGAATTGTATCCCCAGGATTGGCAACCACCTGGATAAGCAATATCTTTTAGACTAAGAAAATCACAGGTGGAGAGAAGAAAAGGGCGTTGAGTTCATCAAGGAGTCTAGAACATGGACAAAGATAAAAAAGCATACTTACTTTTGGAACTGCTCCGGGTTGAACCTTGTTCAGAGCATTACAGAGGATTATCCCATTCCTCAATCCAAGCCTAAGCTCTTCCTCCGAAGGCTCGTTGGGCAAACCTTTTGCGGCGACAACGCCCAACACCATTCTCAGCCACTCCGCTGCCTCGTTCCTCCTCGCCGCTGCCATTATATCGAACAAGACCTCTAATTTGAATCATCCGTCCGAACTCAAGCGAAACCATATAACACACAGGAAATTTGTTGAGAGAAAAAAAAAATTCTACGAGAAGCAATTAGCAACCCAATATTGCAATCTCCCTCAAAACAATCGATTAGAAAGATGGTAACAGTAATTAGTAAAATGTACTACAACAAAATCAAATTGGATAAGACATCAGACATGAACATAGATTTACCCGCTTCATCGGCCTTCCTGGAGGCCAAGTTGGTATCGCTAAACCTAGTCCCGTGCTCCTTCAAGACATCTTCAACAACCGAAGCTAGCGACACAGACAGAAACCCCTCCGACGCCGACGCCATTGCCGACGACCCGTGATCCACGGAACTTCCAACGACGACAGGAATGAAGATTTCGAGATCGACGGAGGAGAAGAGGAAGGGAGAATCCAATTCCTCCTCCCACTTCTGTGGCCTGCTTTGCGGAGTGGAGACAGGAAAGGGTCCTGGAGTGAACCTTGTAGTGCCCACTTCTTCTGCCGCTGCTTCGAGTTATAACTACTCTTTTCCAGCCTGCCTTGACACTTTATAAATTCCGAAACTAGTTGGCACCAAATTGCAAATTCTACATGTTCAAATTCCCCTTATGGGGGCCTTTCCCGAAATTTAAAAAACGAAAGGGCTGTACGTGCGAACAAGTCGTTGCATTTATTAACGCGGTGGTGATGCCAACCGGCGCATGTCTCTCCCCGGTCTTACCATTGCATCGGAGTCTCAGATCCTCTGGTCCGTAATATTTATTTATTTTTTTAATTTATACGGTGGATTAAGATTAGAATCCGATTAAATTAAATTAGTTATGAACTTTTTTGAGTTCTTTGTTTTTCATTTAAATTATAATTTTAAGTCAGTCAGGTAGGTCGAGGCCACTTATGGTGGGTCGTGAATGGTGGATAGGGATGATAATAAGGTGAATTTAGACAGATTTAGTTAATCTCATAATTAGGGTCGGTCCTGGAGGAGGATGGCACTGGACGACAGCCCTAGGCTCATAATTTGAGAGGACCTAAATTTTTTTTTTTTATATTATGTATTATAGGCATATAATTAGGGTATTGGATAGTTGGGTTTAAATTAATATTTCAGAATCTTTTGATATTGTCTTTTACTTTTATGACATGTAATTGGGGCATTAAGTAGTTGGGGCCCAAATTTATTTTGGATTTTTTTTCGCCCTGGGCCTCCTCTATAGAAGGACCGGAGCTGCTCAGAACTCGTCCTATCAGTAAAAAATAGATCTAAATCTGAACCCATCCCGTTTAATTTTTAAATCTATCCGACCGCGCTCAAAATTTGATGGGTCCATAGTGGGTTGGACCTATCAACCGTTAAGATATATATATTGAAACCTGTAATTCATCCCGAATTCATTTCTAAATATGGTCAACAAGTCTAAATATCGATCGCCTGACTTGATATAAAATTATGAAAAATGATCTGTTAAAGAAAAAAAAATTCAAGAAAAAACTCAAGGATAGACACATAAAAGTCATGGTTCACCATTTTATATTATGGGTCATAATTTTATTTATCTATCCTTAAATTTTTTCTTAAAGTTTTTTTTTCCTTGAGCGGCTCTAAAATTATATGAACCAGAGAACATCGTAATTAATTTTTGACAGAATTTTAATCATGATCCTGTAAATTACGAAAAGGACGAAAATTACAGACAAGATATGAACTCCCACACCGGAGCACTCCAAACGTTCACAAAATTTCGAAAGTTCCTGTCCGAGCCTGAACGAAAAGTGGCTCGGATCCTCTTTGTTTTTGCTTTTGTAATAAATACTAAATCGGTGAACCCGGTTCAGTTGAAGAGACGAGTGCGGTCCATTCGCCATTTGGTAGTATTGTTTTCCCTCGATGGCCGCATGCGGACGGCGATACGCGGATACATTATGTAACGCCAAATGCGGGAATGTTAACAAATGGAGTGTACATCATTTCGCATTTGGCAATAAATTTACTGTAATAATTTATTTATTTATTCCATGATTGAAGTTGAATCAATTGAGTTTATTAGACCCATATTTTATTATAATATTTGAATGAATAATATAATAGTTTATTAATTTTTTAATAGCCATACTAGGATAGTTTTTATTTTATTAATTTTATCCTTTTTTATTTCAAGACAAACATCTACAACATAATCTCCTATTTGAACCTAATACTCCTAACAAAATACCTTTAGATTCAATTTATTTATCTATTTTTTATTTCAAACCTTAGTAAAAACTTCCATTTAGTCTCTCTTGTTGAACCTTAATGATCCTACATGACTTCCAAGATACTTACTTTAATCTCTAATCATCATTTGCGAGAAGTATTACACAAACTCTCTCTCTCTCTCAACTAATTGATGATTAGATCATTTTAACATATAAAAAAAGAATGTAAATTATATAGAAAGGTAAGGCCAAAAAAGAACCCCTCTATGGTTAATTTCACAAAGGTCCCTCGATAAATAAAATTTACCTTCCGCAAAAGCCGGTTCATATTCATAATCATGGCTATGGTGGGAGAAGCCTCACTTGTTTGCAATGATAGTGATAACACTTTAGTATGCACAATGAGAATTGAGTTTACATCTAGATAATTGGCTAAAGTTGATTGAAGTAACAAAACTAAATTCCCTTAATTGGTGCTAGATAATTATCATAGACTCTCCTTTCGCCGAACCACATGCCTCTTCATCATGTTCCTTCTCTTTTCATTCGGCTATTAAACTTGAATCTCCCTGACTCGCGAATGAGGATGAATGGAAGCAACATAACAAATGTAAAGAGAGAGCAAAGTAAGCAACTCATTATCTAATTGTAAAGTGGTTGAAGATGGACAGCTCAACTCCTCATCAAAAGCTACAAAAAGGTTATGAACTCATTCTTCTTCTAATCAAGGAAGAAGCGAAAAAAAAGAGCTAACAAAGAAAAGAATTCAAATATCAAATTGGGAAGTCATAGATTGATCTTTGTTATGTAATCATGGTGCTTAATTATGTCTTTAGTAGAGCGCTTGATGGGTTATCTCTTTAAGTATATTTAGGGGTAGATCCTTTAAGTTGTGCTATTTTCTCTTCTTTATATGTGGGAGTAACGATATATTATTGGCACTTACTAAAATGTTTTTCTAATTGTAAAAACAAAAAACATTGTTTCATTTTCCATTGATGGTTTTTTAAATAATATAAAATTTGATGAATCAAACAAGACTCTAATATTAGTAATAGTAGCAAATGAATTTTCTTAAAAATATATATATTCATACCTCAAGAAAAAAACTATATTGTTTTAAGATTATATATACAAACACAAGGGTTTTACCTGCACATCCATGTTTGGTCTCAACGGTGAGGTGGCACATGTACACTCAGCAGATTCTTAATTTTTTTTAAAAAAAATTACCGAGTGGTTTTTTCTTTACGAGAGAATAGTTTAGGTTTTCCACACTGCTCTCATTTCCGTCGCTCGCCATCACCACTTTCTTGTGATTAAAAAAAATCTTGTTTTGTAAGTTTCTTGTAAATTGCACCACCAAAAGAATAGAGGTTATCAAATCAAAAGCTTTTTCATAATACTAGTGATTATATGAAAACCTATTTCAAATATTGTTTTCAACAAACTATGAACCACATAAAAGAGATAAATTAATCTGGTACAAACCATAGATTAACGAGTATGCATCTAAGAAAACTGAACAAAATATTGGATAACAATATCAATAACCTTGATGATGAGTGCCAAATTAAGTTTGCAAGTAATTAAATATTGTTTTTCAAGAAGGTACTGCTACCATGATACGACCTTGGCCTCACCTAAACGAAGATCAATGCGGAGAAACCTAGAAAAAGAGTGGATCGAGGGAAATTCAGGCTAGGGTTTGAGCACGATGACGGAAATATTCTGCATGAGATCATCGGAAAAAGAAGTGGCACCATCAGTGAGGGATCACAGCGGCTGTGAGGGACGGAGATGCAAGGGCGACAGCGAGGGATGACGATGGCAAGGGACAAAAATGAGGATACAACAACGGACGAGGGATTGCAGCACGAGCGGGGGACGGAAATGAGAGCGGCAAGGAAAACCTAAACTCTTCTCTGGTAAAGGAAAAATACTCAGTATTTTAAAAAAAAAAATAAAAACCTACTGAGTGTACATCTGCCATATTAGCAAGTGCTCACCGTTGCTCAAACATATATATACACCGCTCAAACATGGGTGTGTAAGGTAATACCTTTTATATATATATATATATATATATATATTGATCTCGTCCGGAAGCTGAGTCAGACGGAGACCGGCCTCGCTGTCCTGGTTGTTGGCGGAAAGTCGCGGAAGCGTGCGGATGACCTGGATTTTCGTAAAGAAGATCCCACGAACGGGTGACGGATGACGGTGACAAGGATGACGAGGATGACACGGCGGGAAAGTCTGCACACACTCAAATTAGCCCACCTCACGTTAGAGGCCGAAAACCAGGAAAAAGGTCCCTGGGTCAGACCCTCCGACATTCAAGTCAAGTACTTTTTTCCCAGAAACACCGTGAAAGGACGAAAAGTAAAGGACCAGTAAGAAATGACGAGTGAGCGTACCTGCATAGGGACGCAGCATCCCTTTTTATATCGCTGTGAGTGTTTCTGGAGTCTGACAGGTGTCAGGGAATATCGAGTGTCAGACTTTGTCTGGCGGTGGTTGACATGTGGCTTCCTTTCATAGGTTGAAGTAGGAATCAAAAGGCCATGAGCCCTAGACCATTGAAATATTCCCTGACATGTGATGATTATCCTCTGACAGGTGGTTACGATTCCTTGTCTCAATTGTCGTATAGCGTTACTCATCCCGGCCTGTCTTCCCCGGCATGGCTCCTCGATCCCTTACGAGTCGCACATCTTGATCTGCCTATCTTGACCTGTAAACCATGCCCTGTTCTTCTTCATTCTGTAACCGACATGCCCTACCTTTCCTGATCTGTGTGCATCATCTTGTCCTGCCTTAATCCTGCATTTGATCTATCCTGCCGTTCCCAACCTGTATTTCACATAGCCAACTTACCCTGTCGTTCCCGACCTGTACGCCTTGTCTTGTTCTGCCTTAACCTGTATTCGACCTGCCTTGCCATTCCCAACCTGTATTTCCTGTAGCCGACCTGCCCTGTCGTTCCCAACCTGTATTTCCTGGTCTTCGTACGTAGGCCTGTATAACTTGAGCTGTATCCACACAGCCCTGTATACCCCGACCTGTAAATTCTGGCCCTCGAACGTAGACCTGTAGATCCATAGCTGTATTCGCACAGCCCTACATATATCCTGACCTGCATATACTGGCCTTCGAACGTAGGCATGTAGATTCATAGTTGTATTCGCACAACCCTACATATATCCCGACCTGTACATCCTGACCTTAGAACGTAGGCCTGTAGATCTAGAGCTGTATTCGCGCATCCCTACATATATCCCGACCTGTACATCTTGGCCTTCGAACGTAGACTTGTAGATCCAGAGTTGTATCCTTACAGCCCTGTATATCCCGACCTGTAGATCCAGAGCTGTATCCTTACAGCCATGTATATCCCGACCTGTACATCCTGGCCTTCGAACGTAGGCCTGTAGATAGTGAGATGTATCCTTACAGCCCTGTATATCCCAACCTGTAAATCCTGGCTTGTCTCCTCCGACCTGTTCTTGACCCACCTAACTCGCGGGGTCCTGTTTTGACTTAAGTCCACCCGACCCTCACCCTTCCAACTCCAACAGTTGGGCCCTGCGATGCTTAGACCACCACGTCCCCTTGACTCCTGACCGCTACATCCCCTTGACTCCTAACCGCTACGTCCACTTGACTCCTGGCCGTCACGTCCCCTTGACTCTTGACCGTCAGATCCCCTTGACCTCTTTGGACCCCCTCATCATGCACCGTATCATTGATCATGTCCGAAAGCGGAGAAGATGACAAGCTGAGGTTGTGGCTGGAAGTTTGACGAAGTGAAGACTCCACGTAGTCCTGCAACACAAAGGCGTCAGTGCCAGGCTAGGAAGGAGTTCTCAGTATTGACCATCGACACTCAAGTCAGTTTCCGACGATGTAGAGAATAACAAGAGTGTTGTAGCAAAGAGCGTGCAAAATGACAAAGTTACGCATACCTCCGCATGTAGATGGGAACCCCCCCTTTTATACTGTCACTGTAGTGTTTGTGCATGCATCTCAAAGTGTTAAGTGTATGCATATTTTCCAAAGCGTCCTAGGCAAAAACAAATTAAAAAGTGTCCCCGACACTTTTCCTTAAGCAAACATGCATATTTCTAATGTAACAAGCTGGAAGCTTCTAAAGTACTATTTGCCTATGGAATATGCTCCTTTGTCAGTGCCGCAAACCCCCAAAAGAATACGACGAAATACATAGGTGGGTCCCACTGAAGGCCGAGTGACAACCACTTGACCGAGACACCCCACTCGGTCATGCCTATCGGATCTGCTGGCTCGCCTCTTTCCCTATTTTCCGATTGTCATTGGTTACCTTCGTCCGACCGAAAGTGTCTCCCAGTGGGCGAGGCAAGCTCGTTGCGGATTATCGTTTACTTCTTGATTCCATCTACTGTCATCGGATGAGCTGTTCGACATACTTGCCCGACAGATCAGGCTTCCACCTTGTTCACTTGCCCGGTTGTCCAGCGCGGCCGGCCAACCGAGACCTTTGACCATTTTTGACCTTGACTCCATGTCAGTCGGTTTTCCTTAATTTGACCCACCTTTGATGGGATTCCTATATATATATACACACACACACACGGACCATTTCCTACGAATTATTACGAACTGCTATTGTGAATTTGCCATGCCATTTTTTTAATTTTTTAAATACAACTTTTTCTCGTGCATTTTTTTCGCTCATTCTTCTCACCTCGTCGAAACTGCTCGCCCGTGTGCTAATCGTGCTTGCCTCGCAGCCAATCACCCGCCCATCGTACCTACCTCACTGGGATTCCGGTCGGATCATAGCCAGGATCCCAGCCACAATCCGGCCAAAATCTGGCCAAAATCTGGCTGTATGCCCATCTAATATTGTTAAACTTAAATTTCATATATTCTACCTTATTACGTCTAATATATATAGAAAGAAATTTTATATGCTAAGCACTGACTGTATGCGCTTACGTTGTGCGATTGATTCGAGCATTCAGAAGTGACTCAAGTCAAGGAGCAGGAATCACTTCTGGGTGCCCCGCACCACTTAGTCATGCACACACAGGCCATGTGGAGGGGAGAGGTGGTGTGACTACCCGTCTCATATTTTGTTTAAAAAATAATATTATACATTTGAAAGCCCTCATCGTTATTTTGATTGGCCGATTCATCATTGCTCATTGCAGAAACTGAAATTGATCACATATTTAGAAAGTACACTACCTAACTTATCCATTGATACAACTTTTATTAGGAAATATCACAAATTAAAATATTAAATATTCAATTTTAATATATATATATATATATACACACAACGGAAACTAAATTATAGGATGCAAAATGAGGGTACTAAATTAAAATTAAATTTGGTTCGAATTAATTCTAACGAGTAGGTGCGGAGATAAAGATTACATTAGTTGAAATGAAGATTAATTTGAAGTTAATTTAGTAAAGTTATCGCTAAACTAAATTTAAGATTTAAATCTATTATTTAAAATGAATTAAGATATTTTTTTAAGTAAATCTTCAATTTCATTTATTTTCTCTCACTTTTCTGTGTACACGTGTTGCAACTCCACTGATACGCCACCCTTTTGCAATTTTTTTTTCTTTCCCATGTGTTTCTCCTTCTCTTCTCCAACACTAGAAATCTATAATTTTTTCCTCTCTTCTGCTAAATACGAGAGTTCTTTTTTTATTTTTTTTTCTTTTCCTTTCTCTTCTACTACAAACAAGAATCACATCATCAGCTTTAGACTATAAATAAGCCTTGGAATCAATAGATATTTATTTCAACAAAACCAAAGGTTATAATAAAAAATTTTCAATTTAAATTTATTTTAGCTCCTTAAATCTAAAATTATATATATATATATATATATTTTGAAAATAGTATATCCCCATGTCTCCTTGCCAATCGGACGGATTAAATATCCTTGTGATGTGCACTATATTCTTGAGATGTGATTTAATCCGTCCGATCGACGAGGGGACATGGGGACACACC
>JBBMJZ010413098.1:15866536-15886439 GCA_037833815.1 Zingiber zerumbet | reverse complement strand
TTTACTTTAGGCCTAAGCCCTCATGGCTACCCAAATGCCTCATGCCAATGGAGATATCATACATCCTTTTAAACCCAAGATCTTTCCCAAATCTTTCTAATGTGAGACTTTGATTGAATTCCAACAATCCTTCCCTCAAACGAAGGACCACCACTCTCATGGTCCGGGCCCTCGCGAACATCTGGTCACTCTTGACCTGCTTCGGGCCTCCCTGTGAGCATCTGGTCACCCTGACTTATTCTGGGCCTCCTCGCAAGCATTCGTGTTCGGTCACTCTTGACCTGCTTTGGGCCTCTCTGCAAGCATTCGGTCACCCTGACCTGCTTTGGGCCTCCCCGCGAACACCCGATTAGCTTGACTTACTCTGGGCCTTTCCTTGAGCATTCGGTCACCTTGACCTGTACCAGGGCCTCCCCGCAAGCATCCGGTCAACCTGGCATGCTCCGGGCCTACTCTCAACTTTGTTCAAGGCTACTCCACATGACATCTTATTTGCACGATAGTTTTGATACCATTTGTTGTGCCCATAAGGATATTCACATATCTCTACAATGACATGATATTATTCACTTTGGGCCTAAGTCCTCATGATTTTGCTCTTGGGCTCTACCCAAAAAGGTCTTATGCCGATGGAGGTATCATACATCCTTTTAAACTCATGATCTTTTCTAAATCTTTTCAATGTAATACTTTGCTTGAATCCCAACAAAAGTACATAGTCAGTGATTTTTGAAATTTGATTTCTTACAAGACTTGCATTTAATGGTGAACTCCTAGATGCTGGTTGATGACATTGGCGATGTCACAATTACTAATGATGGCGCAACTATTCTGAAGATGTTAGAAGTTGAGCATCCTGCTGCCAAGGTCAACACATGGTCCTTGTGATTCACATATTTCAGTTGTGGTGGTTTAAATTTTGGTAATTAACACTATATGATGATTATAGGTACTCGTTGAGCTTGCTGAACTTCAAGATCGAGAGGTTGGAGATGGGACGACATCAGTGGTTATTCTGGCTGCTGAGTTACTCAAGGTGGCCTAGAGATTGTGCTTATTGAGTTCTTTGTGTAGTTCATATTGTTACGTGAGTCATTGATGGCTTGCTATCTGTTGTTAGTAATTTTTTTGTATTCCTTGATTACAGAGAGCAAATGATCTTGTGAGAGATAAGATTCATCCAACATCTATAATCAGTGGCTACAGGGTACTGAATAACTATACATAGTAAATATTTTTGTTTTCTTCTTTTCGGTAGTAGCCCAGATATATCAGAACCATTTACTGTAAGCATTTCTGTTTTGTTATATATTGAACTATATTGTGGTTTATGAAATATATAGATTTATGTCTCTCAATATTTCTTGACAGCTTGCGATGAGAGAAGCTTGCAAATATGTTGAAGAAAAACTCTCTGTAAAAGTATGAACTTGTTTAATTAGTTTGTTGATATTATAAACTGTCAAAGTACTAGTATAATTTTCAATTTCCTTTGCCCACTCTGTGAGGTTTTTTATGTCCATATCCAGGTTGAAAAACTTGGCAAAGAATCTCTTACAAACTGTGCAAAGACAAGCATGTCCTCAAAATTAATTGCAATTGACAGTGATTTTTTTGCCAATTTGGTAAGATCAGCATAATTACATATTGTCTTTCTGTTTTAACTTGCACATTTATATTCTTTTTGTACTACCTTTGACCTGATTGTTCATGTATATCAATTACCTTAGGTGCTTGGCGTTTCCACCAAAAAAATAGGCTTTTGATTCCAAACAATATCCTAAGTACTATATCTGGTAATTTTTTAGGGTCTTAGATTGCTGAAACTTTTACAACTCTTGGTCCATCAAGCAGAAACATATATATTGGCATACAAGAAGCATCCATATAATCATCATGGAACAGTAGTGTAAAATTTATATGTTTTACAAGCCAAAATACAAATCATCAATAGTTGGTATTGCTGCAAGACCATTGTATTATGTAGAGATTGAATCCACTGCAAGGTTAGAACAAGAGAACACATTAGATAGTCGCCACCATACTGACATCGCTGGAGATAATCAACCACAAATAATGAGTTATGACTTATGGCGTGATACATTGTTTCTTTTTCTATTTGAGTCAGTCACTTACAAGCTCCTAGGCTAATATAGTCTTCTACCATGTGTCATTACTTCTATGTTTAGCAATGCCATAGTATATAACTATTTATTATGAGAATGTGTGCTTGACTTTTGATCTGTTTGTGACCTTGGCTTGCTTGAAATTATTTATAGTTTGAGAACACTTTTTTTTCCCCCCAAAACCAAAGGACTTAGTAAAATTCATACAGATTACTTGGAAAATAGTTTGAGCAGTAAAACAAAATTGAAGGGCTAGTTTTGGTAAACAAACAAGAACCTTTGCAGTTAAGATTTTAGATATATTGGATCTATTAATTAATTGAAAAAGGTGATTATTGAAGATATTCTTAAATACGATAAGGATCAGATAGTTCAAATGGAAAGGAACTGATTGAGGCGATCCTCATGTGGTTCTTAAGTTAAAGAGTAAATTTTAGAAGAGTGATGTATGATAAGCAAAACTGTTGAAGGTAAAAAATAAAGTTGGATGAATGGGTAAATTGGGAAAAATATGGTCACAGATTTATGATAACAGAGATGAAAACAATAAGTTAGAAGTTGTGTGGGGTTATTGTATTAGCCTCTTAGGTATTATCTAGGTGCAATTAGATGTAGCATAAATAGATACTAAAATAAGAGAAGGGTGGATGTGGTACAACCATATCCAAATTAGATAAGTAGATTCTAAGTTAATAAGCTAAATCAACTGGAGCTGATGTTCTGAAGGTAGAGGGCAACAAAAAATTTATTTAACATAGTTAAACTGAGTTGGAAGATGTGGATACTAGTAGCTACCTAGTCTTTAAAGATCCGCATAGCTATTCCCAAATAGTTATGATTCATGGCTTCTTGTTATTCATAGTTCATACTTTTACATGACATGGACAATATATGAAATCTTGCTGATATGTATGTGCTTTTGCAAAATTCTGCTATTTACCTGTTGTTCTATTAATACATTATCAGCTGCTTATGCTTGCCGAATTAGGAATGACCTATTATCTCTTTAGATATGGACATGAAGGTTAATTTTTATCTTGCAATACCCTTTGTATACTGTATTATGTTTCTTTGTTGGTTTTCTAGGTTGTCGATGCAGTTCAAGCAGTTAAGACTACAAATGCAAGAGGAGAAGTTAAATACCCAATAAAGGTTAGAATCTAATTAAGTTCCATCCTTCTTTGCTGCAGAACCATCCAAACTTACTTTGTAATGATAAACTGCCCTTGTGGGCAATCTGATACCTTGGGAGTGTGTTGGATGATTTTTCTCATTCACTTGCATTGTGATTTTTTTTCTTTCCGAAAGTGACTTTGTAATGCAGCTATTTTATTTATATTGTGTTTTAATTTGGAAAAAATTTTGGTTTGATAAGATTGAATTTCAGAAAGTGATTTTTTTTATCTTGTTATGAGTTAGCCCGTTTATTTCACTTCAGTTTTCCAGTTTATTGCAGTTTACTAACAAATAAAAGTACCTTCATTTGTTTTGCAGAGCATAAACATTCTGAAAGCCCATGGAAAAAGTGCCAAAGATAGCTACTTGCTAAATGGATATGCTTTAAATACAGGCCGTGCTGCTCAAGGAATGCCAACTAGGGTTTCTCCTGCAAAAGTTGCATGTCTTGATTTTAATCTACAGAAGACAAAAATGCAGATGGGTATTCAAGTCTTGGTCACTGATCCAAGAGAACTTGAAAAAATTCGTGAAAGGTGATTTACATATGGATTTTGATTCTGTGCATACTTGTGTTTAATAAGGTCAACTTGTAAAATTTCATTTGAATGTTATCATCTTCACCAGGATCACATCTAACTTAAATTATGATGACTTTATATATGTGCTTAATTTTCCTGAATGCAATGGTTTCATTTTGCTTATTCAACATTGTCAATTGTCAAGTGCATGCTTTCAAGCCAGTTGGTATCGGCCAGCATGTCTAAATCTGGTTGGCGATAGACATTGATAATGTATATGGTTTTAGTGTAACCAACCAAGATAGGAAGGTCATTCATCGATTATGTCTGTCAATCACTAAGAGGTGATTAAAGGGCAGTTCGATGTACGAAACTTTCTCCAATGTGGATTCTAATGAGAGGTCAGACCACATTAGGTCTAGTGTACGTAACCTTACACTATATTGCAAGAGACTATTTTTGCGACTCGAACCTGTGACGATAACGTCACATCACAACAACTTTACCGTGATCACAAGATCACTAAGAGGTGAATAAATACTAAAATTTAGTGTTATCAACCAAGATATGAAGATCATTCATAGATTTTGCCAATCACTAGGAGGCGATTAAAATACTAAAAAGAGGAGGGAAAGAGGAAAAGCATCATTGAGTGTAACAGTTTGTGATGGAAAGATTTCTTCCCATGACTCATTTTTTATTTCTTATGCTGGTCAGGGAGAGAGTGAGAGGAAAGATCAGATGCACTAATTAGAGCACCGACAATAGCAAAGAGGAGTGACACTAAAGTTACAGAAACTGTGACGTATCCATATCTAACTCCTTGTGGATAATCAAGATATGCTTCTAGAGAATCATCCAAATTAAGTTTAATACTGGATGTCCGCATTATTTGAGGCTAGAAAATTTTAGGATTTATCTTAGTAGGATGCTATAAGAACTGATGCATAGATCAGATGTGCAAAAACTGGTTTGATGTTAGAATGTATACTAACTTGGCAAGATGCTAGACTTATTTTCGTGACTTTGAGCTCTAAAATTTTGACTTATAATTACTATTAGACTTATAGTTGGAGGCAAACAAGCTACTTGGAAGGGGACTATAGGACTAAGATTTGTTTGAGTTGATCTTGGAAGGTTGTCGAAGCATGGCAAAGTGTCAGCATGATATGCTATCAAAATTGTACAGTTTTGACCAAATACTAAAATTTTGGTATAGGATGGGATACAATCACATACAATTTGGTAATCCTGTTGGTAGATACCCTACTTATAATCAGTTGTTTCAGTTGCATAGATAGTAGATACGATCAAATGGATTTGATTCTCTTCCACTAATGTCCAACACATTGCCCAATGATACAGCTGATTTTCACTTTAGTTTTACTACAATCACTTCATGTACTGCATTCACATCAAGTTTAGTTTGTGGTACCTTTACTTTCCTTCAATAAGTACTTTATATTGTGAAAGTTGCATTGCTATCTGCCACTATGCATTCAGGCTAAAGTGTACCAGATTTTGTGAGTGACATCTGCCAAATGATACATCAGATTTTCCCTTTAGTTTTATACAATTAGTTCAGTGCGACATTTACATCAGGTTTAATTTTTGTTTTCTTTAATTTCCCTTAACTGAGTGTTTAATTAACAATGTGACAATGCATTGTCAAATATAAATGCCATGGGAGTAGGAACACTAGTACTAAGTAGATCTTGTCATTTGTATTTTTGCCTATGGCCAAATCATTTTTTGATTCTTATATCTTCTAGTATGTTTCCACTGTACCTATATACTTGTATGAGATTGTTTTGTTCTGTCGTAATCATTCTTGTTTACTTCTGTTGCAGTATACTTCGAAATTGCTTTCATTTTTACGATATGTTCTCATGCCAGATGTTTTCATAGTTTTATTCTGTGTTTGTGTGCTAATTTGCCAAGTTACACGTTTTAGCCTTTTAGTTAGTATGTGACATGAACCCCTCTAGAGTGAGAATTGCCAGCAGTTGTGAACATTGAAGTTTTAAATTATTCTAATTAATTTGATCCATTTTTGTTTGATTTTGTAGCAGGCAGTCCCTTTCATTATTCTTCTACTCTTTTTTCCTCTTATAGTCTTCTTTGTGCTTTGTTTTTTTCTACCTTATGTTTTGAGCCATATATATGCTTTATCTATACTCATTATCTTGAAAGTGTTCTAACAAACTATATGAGGTAAAAATAACATTTATGCAGCTCAGTCTTTTCTTGTTGGTTCTGGTTGTTGGAATCTTACATGTGCACTACTTTGCATCTCTATGAAACTAATTATGATATAGGCACTAATGGCATCTTATTAATTGACCAGGGAAGCCGATATAACAAAAGAGAGAATTCAGAAGCTTCTAAAAGCTGGTGCAAATGTTGTACTAACAACCAAAGGAATTGATGATATGTCACTGAAGGCATGTATTTCTTGTACTTGTGAAATAAGTACATTCATCTAAGTATATTCTTATACTTATATGAGTTCTGCAAGCTGATTCCATGTGTGTTCCATTCACTTAATACTGGAAGATAAATGTTATGCTTGAGTCACAATTTTAGGAAAGGCTCTTGTCTATATTGTACTTCAGATGATTTCATGGCGGATTATTGTGTAGTAATGGCTCAGTAGTGTAGCTAGCTATGTTGACAATATAT
This sequence comes from Zingiber zerumbet, assembly GCA_037833815.1. Classification (NCBI taxonomy): domain Eukaryota; kingdom Viridiplantae; phylum Streptophyta; class Magnoliopsida; order Zingiberales; family Zingiberaceae; genus Zingiber; species Zingiber zerumbet. The sequence continues at coordinate 15,879,934 of JBBMJZ010413098.1, read as the reverse complement.
ACTAGCTTCTGAAATAAGAATTCGGCAATTTATTTATGTATACTAGCTTCTGAAATAAGAAGCTATAATCTTAGTTCTGTATACATTCACCAGAGTTAATGGGCTATTACACATAATATAGCAATTTATTGTTGCTGATTTTTCCCCCACTTTATTTAGGCTGGCCTTTTGTTCCTAGGAAAACTTTGTCTTGTTCTGCTGTCTGAAAGATCCGTATGTTGTTGATTCTTTTTTTTTATTTGATCTGCTATCAAATGTTACTTATGTCCTATAATATGTGTGCTAACATCTCTGGATTCTGTTGTGTTTGTGACATTCTCCTCATATGTACACGTTATGCTGTCAGTTCTGAATCTTTTGAAGGATTTATCTCAAGTTATGATTCCTATTTTCCTTTATTGATTTACCACTTGAATTGAATTCCCTTGCAGTATTTTGTTGAAGCTGGAGCTATTTCTGTTAGACGAGTTCGCAAAGAGGATCTACGGCATGTTGCAAAAGCAACTGGGGCAACTGTGGTAAGACCTTACTTGCTCTAATTGTTGTCATTGATCTCCATTGGAATATTGCATTTATTATGTTCTTCTTGATGTAGTTTTCACATTTATATGTATTTTTTCTGATTCACAAACAAAGTTTATCCAATTGTTCCGAGCATTGCACTCTTCAGTCTTCAATAAAACTAGATTCTCCTTTTTTCTAAGATTGTAATTGTCTTACCTATGACTGTTTGGATTCTAGATTCTGAGATCTAAAGCAATTTTGATTGTTTATTCTTATTCATTTCCTTTAATGAATAATGTTGACAGGCATATTCATTCCTATGTTAAAAAGAAAGTAAGTTGATTTAAATTTTCATCAAATAATGCACACAGAAGCTATGTATAATGTGAAACACTCATACCCGTTTGGAAATTTTACTTGATGTTGAATTTTGTCTAGAAATACCGAGTGCCACAGACAAATTAAAGCTTCACTATTCATTTACTGAGCTTCATGAAATACTTTCATTTTCCCATTTGAGCAACAGTTTTTTAATTTTTTCCTTGAAAATAAAAACTATTTTCTTTTTATTGAGAGTGTCTGTAGTATATATTTTATATCAAAAAAGCATAACTAATGTTTTGTATATGTTGTTTTTTTTTAAAAGTAAATAATAAACTCATGCATAAAATGCTCGAACACTTTATTTTATTTTAAAATAAAATTCTATTAGATTTTAATATTTGTTTAATGGACAATTCTTTTCAGAAAATGCATGCAATCTTTTGTATCCAAAATTTTGTTTTTTTATTATAATTATTTAATTGAATTATACACATTATCCATTGGTATGTGCCTAGTTACTTGATAAGGGGTTTGTGTCCACACGTTTTTTTATTAATATATGTTTTTGCTCATTAGAGTACTACTAGACATATCATTATGGAATGTGAGAATTCAATGTTGAGACTACTGCAAACCTACAATAGATGAGACTGAAAACACTGCAACACTGTGCTGGTTAAAAATTCTACTATCAAAAATATCCCAATGGACTCTTGAATCTAATTGTGTCGGGTTTCAATCTTGCAGATATTTATGATCCAACTTTGTTATAACTTTATGCTGATTGCTGAATATATTTCTTGAACCTATGCAAGCAAAACACTGCATTTTTCAGTTTAAATTCTTCTGTAGTTCATAGTTACTGTGCTTTTTTAAATTTCCAAGTACTTGGATTTGTATGCAATTCTGGTTTTTGTGTGTTGATCTTTATATTTGATGTTTCTTGGTTGTTGCAGGTTACTACCTTTGCTGACATGGAAGGAGAAGAAACATTTGATGCGACATTTCTTGGCCATGCTGATGAGGTTGTAGAGGAGCGCATCGCTGATGATGATGTAATTTTGATTAAGGGTACAAAGAACTCCAGTGCTGTAAGTGGTTTCTTCTTGCTTGTGTTTCTTGTGAATTTCCAGCATCCTGGAATTTTATTATTAGACTATTGTTGTACATTAACCAAGGAAGCATCTGCACCAGGTCTCCTTGATTCTTAGAGGTGCTAATGACCATATGCTTGACGAGATGGACCGGGCTTTGCATGATGCATTGTGCATTGTTAAGAGGACCCTTGAGTCAAATACGGTAAACCCTATCATCAGAATCTTGGAGATGACTACTGCATCTCTGTTGCCTGACTGTCTAAATTCAATCAATTGTCTAGTTTTGATCGTAACCTATTATTTGAAAATGAATGAGAAAGGAAAGAAAATCACTTGAACTTTATATTGGCCTTATTATGTACTCTCTTTTTGTCCAGTTACTTTGGTCATTTTAGAATTTGGCATTCTTTTTCATCCATAGCGAGAGAGTTGGATAGATTTATGGTTGCTGCTTCAAATTTCTAAATTAATGTGCATGTGCCTGTCAAAAGATGGTGCTTAAAATATTTTGTTGCATTTATCTTCATTCAGCTCATATAGATAAATCAGAGGTTTCAGTCTGGATCAGCTAAGCCCCACATACTTATAAAGCCTTCTACATTAATGACCCTATTTATCTAGGTTTAAAATAAAATTTCTTTTCGTGTTGGATTTTGATCTCTGTCAGGAAAGGTTCAATCTTGGCACCATGTTTACGACACTTGTAGTGGTTCTACAAACTTCTACATGTGCCGAGATCAACTCAAGCTATAATCCTACAATCGATCTTCTTCTACTTTGTTTACCTTCAAATCTAAGCCTGTAGCAATTACAAAGTTAATTAAATTAAAATTTTAAAGCAACAAAGTACACAAATGTAACAAGCATATCATATTGACTAGTGATTATTACTTACTATTTCGAAAGTAAATGTCATGCGCACAACCAGAGCATTAGTCTCTGAAGCATAACAGTGATATCATCTCGGTAAAATTTTCAAGACTCGGATTATATGTTTCTAGCATATGTAGTATGAGAATTTGTCTCCACATGTTCCTACATATAGCTTGGCTAACTACTAGGAGTTGGACTTAATTACACAACTGAAACTAAAAAAAGCATAGGTGCAATCTATGAATCATATTTCTCTGACTTTGATGTCACTTCTCTTTACTGCTTTTTATATCACATTTTTTTTATATTATTTTATTTCCTCCCATAACTGACAAATGAAATTGAAGGATGGGAAGAGGATCTTCCTGTCTCGATTGGTTCTAGATAATATCAGCAGAGACATGCTTTGTCTCAGTTGGTATCATTGAAACTGTGTTGGCATAAGTGGTGCCTCTATCAAGCTATATATTCTCTTCACTGCCTTTTTTTCCCCCTATTTGGGCTTCACAAGCTGAGTCATCTGACATAGGTTGTGGCCGGTGGTGGTGCTGTTGAGTCTGCGCTGTCTGTTTACTTGGAATACCTTGCCACAACTTTGGGATCTAGAGAACAGCTGGCAATTGCAGAGTTTGCAGAATCGCTTCTAATTATACCAAAGGTTCTATGTCCTTTATATAATTGCATATATTATAATATATAACACATATTTATGTAGCCTGTATGCTAACCTTGGATTTTTGCAACAGGTGCTTGCTGTGAATGCTGCAAAAGATGCAACCGAGCTAGTTGCTAAACTTCGAGCTTATCACCACACTGCCCAAACCAAAGCAGATAAACAACACTTATCAAGGTATCAGTGTATTTCTGGTGGTTATTTATACACACGAAGATACCCCTTCAATGAAACATTTGTCACTTGCTATTTTTGTTTAAAAACATATATGAAATTGCATCGAAATCTAAAGTCTTTTGTACTAATTGGTGGCAATGTGTAGATTGTATATGCTCTTGTTTGTGGCAATTTCACAAATGACCCGCTGAGGTCATTTGATCCTTACATAGCTAATCATCACTTATTCACAAAAATACAATGACTAATTATAATTACTCACTTCTGTTTTTTGCTAATCTAATTTGTTTAAAAAATTGTTTACAGCTTATAGTTTTCTTGTGTCTTCTTTGTTAAAACACAGCATGGGATTGGACCTATCGAAAGGTACAATAAGAAACAATCTCGAAGCTGGAGTTATTGAGCCAGCAATGAGCAAAGTGAAGATCATACAGGTATGAACATATCTAATATATCAATGCTTCTATTATTGGGAGATGCAACTGCAATAGATTCAACATATTTCTTTTTAAAACAAATTTAATTTATAGTCAAACTGTTTATTTTCCTTTTTTTGTCTTTCAGCAAGAATCTTTAGCAAAAATTTAATCTTTTGCCTTTGGTCAACCATAGTGATCTTTACGTTAAGCTATATTGGTTGCATTACTAGACCATTTAGAAGTTCTTAATCATGGCACTTTAAAATTTCTTTTCATGGCTACTCCCTTTGTTTTTTTTATTTGTATAATTAACAATTTATGGAATCTTTGGAATGAGTTTGACATATCTATATGTATTAGAAAACGTACCCATATCATGTGGGTCTTTTAGTTAAGAAGGTAAATTTAACTAAATAAGGAACCAAGACAACTTAATCAGTTAAACCCTTCCGTTTACCCATCACAAATAGGTGTCTGTTTTCATAAATTGAAGGATTAAAGAGAAGCTTATTATGATCTTTGGTTGTTTTTACTGCAGTTCGCAACTGAGGCAGCTATAACAATTCTACGTATCGATGATATGATTAAGCTTGTCAAAGATGAGCGGGAGAGCGCAGAAGATTAGATGATTGTGATGATTTTGGCGGAAACAAGTTGTCAGGTTGCCTTAATTATATTTTTGGTTTTGAAGTATGTTTTCATTTCCTATTACTTAAAGACGGCTAGTGAAATTTGGTTGTCATGATTACGAAGAGGAGATTTTCTATTAAGCGTCAAGTAGAATTGGATGGAATATGAGAATATCAAGTTTCAGTTCTCCAAGGTAAACTTGATCTTCAGTTTTTGTTGTTACGCTTTATATTGTAAACTTGATCTTCAGTTTTTGTTGTTACGCTTTATATTGGTTATTTCTCGTATATAGATTTTTCACACTGACATACTATTCGATTCATGCATTTCTATTGTTAGCAATCACCACACTAATATTATCATACATTTATGTCGTGTAATATTAATAAACATTAAAATTAACAACAACAATAGTTCCTTCTAATTGTTTGTAGTTGACATTTTGTCATCCTAGGAATTATAAGATCAAGAGATAAAAAAATATATCCATAATATAATTTTAAGGTGTACGTTACCTCACCTATTTGAAAGTGAAGTTATTATTATTGGGTGTACTTAATATAGAATTTATATTTAAAAAATTATTAATTTATAGTGCACGGGTGGCGTTTGAAAATTGCAGTAGTAAGTTATTGTAATGTATTTTTTTATAAAAAATTAATTTAATTTTTTTTAGAAGATATTAACCAGATAAAGATAAATACTTAGTAAAAGATTAAGAAAAGTATATTTTTAAATGTCACCGATTTAAAATATTTATAGAAGTTATGCTTATATTATTATCAATTCTAGGATATGAGATTCATATAATAGTGTAACATAGTGTTGGTAGACCCATGTAGTAGTGTAACGTAAGAGTAACGCTCGAGAACCTTAGTAGTAAGCTATTTCAATGAACTCTCCTTTAGGAGTGACAATTCGGATTGGATTTGGGTTCAGTAAGTTCGAGTTGATGAGGTGGAATATCAAAATTTGAATATGACTTGATTAATATTTTGGATCAAATTGTTAACTCGAACCAAATCCATTTGTTTGTATTTAATTCAGACCCGACCTGAAATGACTCACAATTCGAATCCAACCCGAATTCGATCCGACCTGAAATGACTCATTTATAAAAATATATTTATCTTAACTTGAATTCAACCTGAATCTCACTTGAAAAGACATATTTTATAAAAATATGTTTATTTTAACATGAACTTAACTAGAATCTAATCCAAAATATTTATAAACGGGTTCACAGGTTGTAATCAGATCATTTCAGGTTGACCCGAACCTGACTAATTTATTAATTGTGTCAATCAGGTAACAAAACTTAACCTGAACCTAATAAGATCTCACTCTAACTTTATTTTTTATATTCAATTCGGGTCGTATTTTTATGTCGGATTAGAAATTGTCACCCCACCCTCCCTTATAAAAAAATAATTTAAATTTTTTATATTAGATATTAAATTGATAAGAACATATACTTTGCAAAAAATTGAGAAAGGTATACTTTCTAATGTCACCCACTTAAAATATCTATAGAACCTTCTCTGCTCATAATAATACATATTTTTATATAAAAAGTAATCAGAAAATTATTAATAAATCTTACCATTATTCTTAACAAGAAATGAAAAATAATATTAACATAATTTAATTTGGACCTTTATCAAAATTAATTATTAAAGAATCTATATTCTTACTTAAACGGTAAGATTATCGTCCAAAAGATTTTACTATTTTTATTTCAAAAAAAGTTTATTTCTTTAATAGTTATGATCATACTTTAAAATTGCTTTAATTTAATTAAAATTATTTTAAGAATTATTATATTAAAATATTCTTTTATCAATTTAATAAAAAAAATTTAACTTAATTATTTTGAGTACTATAGTTATTAGAGCATATACACCATTTTTTTAATCCAAAATTTAAAATTTAAAATAGAAAAATTATTTTATTAAATTTAAATATTTACTTTTCAATACACAATACATTAGCTTTCTTATAATTTACCATATTTTTTTAATTATTTTTTCTCTCTCTTCTATATACTATTAAATGTTTACCATATTTTTATTTTTAATTATTTTCTCTCTCTCTACTATATTCTATTAAATGACAAAGTGGAGTGGAAAGTAAAAATTAGAAGAAATATAATGTTTAAGGAACCTATTTCATTCCCTATATTTTTTAAAAAAATACTATTTATAAAATCTAAATTTAGGAAATGAATAGGATGGATTATGTAAAATATAAAATTCAAAGTAAAATTTTTATTTAGGGAATTTGATGTGGATGCTCAACTTATAGAATTATGACTAAGGAACCCAGTTGGTTTATATATGAGTGTTGTTGTCAATAGGTCTGAGGTCGATTTTTAATTGGTGCAAAATATCTTGTTCGTTGAGCCACCCCCTCCTTACATGGGTTGTAAGTTTTTCCTAATTTACCTACTTTTTAGATAGTAGGGGCACCTTGGAGGGATAGTAGAAGTGATAATTTTACTTTTTTTTATTACCAATGACTATGATTTTAGGACGGGACAATCAATAAACTAATTTTTCTATAAAAACGGAACAAATCGAATCAATGAAAAATTAATTAATTCAGTCTAAAATCAAAATAATTAAATTTTTAAATAGTTGAATCTACTAATCGAATGCTAGTTGAGTAGCCGATTGAACAACTACTTTCTGGACGTGAGCAAAGAGCATAGTCACGAATTAGACATAACAATTGATTGTTATGTATTTATCAGTGCTATACAAATCGACTGCTATATGACTGCTAATAATATAATAGTTTAAAATTTTAAAATCAAACCATATTGATTAAATTAAATTAATCAATTTTTTAAATAAACTTCCAAATTAACCTAGACTAACTTTCAAATTCAATTATTTCAATCGATTAAGCCAGTATCAGTTCGTTGAAAAAGACAGATTTATTGAATGTAAACCGTTGCTTTTGATAGTTTTTTTTTTTAAAAAAATAGAGAACCCGATGAATAAAAAAAACAAGGGGCATATTTTTTTTTATTCGTCCCTTTACAACAACTACAATTTATTTCTCATAAATAAAAATATAATTTTTCATTAGACTACGATAAAAAAACAAACATGTGCAAACTTTTTTTATAAGCAAAATCACATACTTTCGTTCATCGGATTTCTGAGTATATGCTAAGATTACGATCACCCAATAATGCATATAGATCTATTTCGTAACGAGCCATCAAATCCGTGTCTTTCAGTAAATGACTTTCCCCTTTGCACCCAGAATCTGTGAGTGAGAATATCGGACAATCGCTCCAACATTAAATTTGTGTGTTGGGACAGCTTGCAGCCCCTCCGGAGCTGATGACAGAAATGAAGTTCTGACTGATGCCCCCCAGAAGGTTCCGACGTTCGTCGTTGTCAGTGCTACCGCGCAGGAAACGGCGATCCGCCGCACTTGTTCTCCATCAGCGCCTGCAGTTCAATCACCACCAGCTATTCCCGGCGGAGGCGGCAGGACTTGCCGGTGCAGAGTCGTGATATAAATTTATATTAATCAAACATCAAAATATGATAAGTTGAATAAGAAAAGTTCAGCCATCTCACCGATTCACCCTCCGTTCAGCATCCTCGACGCTGAGAGACAAGCCGTTGTCGGACGTCCACGACGGAAACAGAGGAGCGAACGAACTCTCTGACCTATGAGATCAGGCCAACTAAACAAGGACAATCAAGTTTCTCTTTACCGTCATATTTTAAATAATGACCAAATAAGTAATATTTAGTCGAAATGATCAAAGCATGCATCACATGAAAACAGTCTATGAATCATAGCCAATCAAACATCCATAGTCATGTCAAGCGTTGAGTAAATTAACGTAGCTAATTCGAAGCTTCAATCCCTCCTCTACTCGACTCGGCACGCCATCACTTGCTTTCCTTGTACTTGATATTTTGTTTTTGATCAATCAAAAAAATCCATTGTTATTGAGTTTGTCTTCATTCTCTTTCTCTTTATAAAGATTCTCTTTCTCTTCAACAAAGTAGTATTAGAACCAAGGTTGAAGTGCTCAAGTGATGGCCTGCTTTTCATTTTCCTCGTCTGTCTCACAAAGGAGAATTATGAGACATGATGTCTAAGGATGGAAGTTTTACTTAGTTCTCAAGATGTATGAAAGATAGTAGAGAAAGGCTATGAGAAGCCTCAAAATGAAGATAATTTACCTCAAGATTCTTTGTCAAAAGATAAAAAAGAAGATCAACAAGCCCTCACCCTCATCCATTAATGTAGAGCTGTCAGACAAGTCGACTCGTGATGAGGCATGTTGGCCTGTAACGGGCTATCCATTTAGTGGGGTGGGGCGGCCTGACCCGTCATCTTGGAGGGTTGGGAACCCCAATTTTCAACCCAACTTAAGACAGGTTGGCAGTTAGGTGGGCCAATTCATGAGTCCGCTAAAAAAAAAAAAATACAGAAAAGATTAAAATCTAGTTAATCTAAATCCAACCAGATATGCTGGAATGAGAAATTTATTTTCCCTTGCTTACCTTTTTAAGTTACTCTTGGATACACTGATTATCTGATTTTATATACGAGTTTGTTTTTAAAAGTGAAAATTAGCTAAGCATTTGCTGCTTTATTTTAGCTTTTTATTCTAAATGTTCACTCGCTCTATAATTCATATTTGTTAAATTAGTTTCCAATTTTAAACTTTTTTCTATGTTTTTTCCTAATTTATGTATTATTTAATTTGTTTTTGATGCCTAACTTGCCTATAATTTTTTTCCTCAATCCATGGGCTAACCCAACCCTGCCATGGGTCTATTTGTACTGGTCATGGGCTTAGGCGGGGCCGACCTGTCTGGACACACCTTTATATAAGTTGATAAAATTTTAACCCAATCTTCTTAAATTATTTAGCAGGGTGGGCCAACCTGACAGATTCAACCTAAATTGACAGTTCTACTTTAATGTTTGGATGATTCCATATTTGAGAAGGTTGCCGACGCTATTACTTTAAAGGAAGCTTGGGAAATATTGGCATAGACTCTCTAAGGTGTTGACAAATTAAAGAAGGTAACACTTCAATCACTAAGGCTTGATTTTGAAGCATTATAGATGAAAGAGTCTGAATTTATCATGGATTATTGTTCACGAGTGAAGACAATTGTCAATCAATTGAAGAGATATGGAGACAAGATAGAAGATGCAAGCATTATTGAAAAAGTGTCTTATTTTTTAATTTCTAAATTTGACTATATTGTGTATGTCATTGAAGAAATAAAAGATTTAGATTCAATGACTATTAAAGAATTGGAGGATTCATTGCAAGCCTATGACGAAAAGATGAATAGAAAACTTGAAAATTTATTAGAGCAAGTTTTCAAAGTCAAGGCTACCTAAAGAATGATGAAAGAGGACTTAATTAACTTAAAGGTCGTGGTCAAGGAAGAGGCTTTGGACGAAGAAGATGACATGGACATTGCCAAAATGGACTAAATGAGGGGAAAAGGGACAACTTTAATTAAGAAGAAAGAAGTCAATCATCACCTAAATACTATAAAAGAGAACAAGGGCTATTATCCAACTGGAAGAAGGTATGACAAGTCTAAAATTAGAAGTCACACTTGCCATAAAATGGGACATTAAGCTTGGGAATATCATAGTGCTACTAATGATATTAAGAAGAGTCTCATCTTGTTGCCTACAATCAAGAAATTGAAGAGTCAACATTATTTCTACAAATCATCGAAGAAGAGGAAAGTGATAACAATTTATGGTATTTGGATAATGGTACAAGCAATCATATGTGTGAGTACAAAGAAAATATTGTAGAGCTTGATGAGAAAGTAAATGGCATTGTTTCTTTTAGAGACTCCTAAAAATACATATTGAAGAGAGAGGTACAATTCTCATTTCTTCTAAAGATGGTAGCTATAAAATAATAACAGATGTTTAATTTATGCCAAAATTAAAGAATAACATTATTATAAATATCTCTCTTTGGCTTAGAGATCAAAATGCTAATTTGCTTGCTAAGGTTGCTATGTCAAAGAATATGATGTATGTTGGTGTAATATCTCCTAGGTCAGGTTGACCGAGTTGACTAAGGTTGAGTTGTCTCAAGCTTTAGTCGTGATGTTTGAGTTTCGATGTTTGACAATACGTGGAGATTGCAGATGTAATCGTCCGTTTAGGGAGATTGCTGGTACAATTGGTCAAGATTGACTAGTTAGCTGTGAAGAAGAGTCAAGTATGTCAAAGGGTTGACGGATACTTGACTGAGAAAGTCCTAACTGGAGGTTAGACAGTTGTATGTCCTGGTAAGTGGAGCCAAACAGTTGGGAAATCTTGGTGAGTGAAGCCAAGTGAAGGATCTGGTGAATGAATCTAGGTGAAAGTCCTGGTGAGTGAAACCAGACAGCTGGAAATTCTTAGTGAGTGAAGTTAGGTAGATGGAAAGACCTGGTGAGTGAAGCCAGACACGTGGAAATCCAGGTGGGTCAAGGTTGGTCGGGCATCTGATATTGAGAAGTCCAAGTAGGTTAAAGGATTGACTGGATACTTGACACGAGGAAATCCAGATGGGTTAAAGGTGACAAGACATCTGGTGGAAGTCCAAATGGGTCAGTGAGGACCGGATACTTGGCACAAGACGGTAAGTCCAAGTGGGTCAAGGTTGACCAGACATTTGGCATGAGAAGAAAAATCCAAGTGGGTCAAAGGGATTGACCGGACAATTGGTGAATAAGTCCTAGCAGGTTAAGGGTGACTGGATCCTAGGTATGATTTCTCAATAGGTCACGGTTTACTGGATGTTGGGTTTTGGGGAACCTTGGACTTGATTGAGGCAAGTCAAAAGTAGGCCAATCGATCGGTTGATCGATTGGATGTGCGCTACGAAAAAAATTGCTAAATCGATCGGTCGATCAATTGGGAGCTTATATCGCGCGCATAAAAGCTTTTTTCAAAACCATGGTCCACCAAATTTTTAAAATTCATTTAAAAATTATTTGAAAAATATTTTAAAATTCATTTAAAAACCTACTTGAAAAATCTTTTTAAATTCATTTAAAAAATTATTTGGAAAATCTTTTAATATTCATTCAAAAAAAACTATTTGAAAAATATTTTAAAATTTATTTAAAAAATTATTTGGAAAATCTTTTAAAATTCATTTAAAAAATTATTCAGAAAATCTTTTAAAATTCATTTAAAAATTATTTGAAAAATCTTTTAAAATTCATTTAAAAATTATTTGAAAAATCTTTTAAATTTTCATTTTAAAATCCTTTAAAAAGTATTTTGAAAATTCATTTAAAAATCCTTTAAAAATTATTTTGAAAAATTCATTTGAAAATATTTCTTAAAATTATTTTGAAAATCCTTTAAAAATTCATTTGAAAATCCTTTAAAAATCATTTGAAAATCCTTTTAAAAATATTTGAAAATCATTTTAAATTGTTTTGAAATCATCATTAATTTTGAAATTATAAATATATTCTTTAGATAATAATTAAATTTCAAATTATATTTAACAACATATGATAATTGAATTTCAATGTACATTTAATTCAAAATCATATGATTTTCAAATCATATTTAATATTCAAAATGTCAAATATTAATTAATTCAAAATGTTTACTTATTTCAAACTTATATCAATTTCAATATTGATAAAGTTAAACTAAAGTTTAACTCCGTTTCACACTCATTCATAAGCTGAACATGTTTAAAAATCTAGAATAGGTGAGATGGAAAACTAAGTAAATATAAAATACCTATTATGTTTAATTTACATGCTTGGGCTCTATGACCCTATGAATTTATTAAGGCATTAATTAAGGGGGAGTGATTTTGATTTGGTCTTAAAGTTAGTTTTTCCAAATTAGTTTATTAAAAAATTATTATTTTTGACTTGATTTTTAAATAAAGATTATCTTTGACTTGACTTCAAAATATAAAACTATTTTTGACTTGTCTTAAAAAATACAGGTTATTTTTAACTTAGCTTTAAAATTAAAATTATTTATGACCTAGCTTTTAAATTACAACTCTTCTAGAAGCTAAACGTTTTTAAAGCTAAGTACTTAAGCTGATCCTTTATATAAAACCTCTTTAATCTAAGTACTTAATCAAGTCTCCTTTAACTAAACTTAGTTAAATTATTTTCTAAACTTAGCTACTTGGCAAAATACTTTCTCAACGCAATCATTTTTAAGCTGAAAACATATCTAAGCATTTCAAATTTAGCTAAGTATTTTTTAAAATATTTTAAAAATTTAGCTAAGTGTTTTTCAAAAAAATTCTTTTTGAAAAGCTAAGTCTTTTTAAGACTAAATATGTGACAAAACTATTATTTTCAAAAGTCTTTTATGTTAAAGCTAAAAAGTTAAATTGGCTAAGTATTTTCAGTGCTACCCTTCAGGGGGAGCTTGAAGATAAATAGAATAAATATTTTTTCGCTCTTCTTAGCGTTCTTTTTTATTTATGTCAAAGGGGGAGAGAAGAGTCAAAATTAAAAAGTTAAGAATTAAGAACTTAAACATAATGAAAGGGGGAGCATAAGGTGTTATTTTTTAAAATTATTTTATTTATGCTCGTGTTTAAGTTTTTTGCATTTACTGTTATATTTTTACTTAACTTTGAACCGTGTTGCCATAATCAAAAAGGGGGAGATTGTTGGTGCGGGAAGCATCCGACGATCGA
>JBBMJZ010413098.1:15785938-15799786 GCA_037833815.1 Zingiber zerumbet | reverse complement strand
CGCCTTCAATACCCTTGAGGGTGCCCTCATCCGCACCGAATCCGCAGCGTGGATGAGCTCTAAAGAAGTCGTCGCTGATCCTCTTGAAGACGACTCTAATCCCATGGAGGGTGCCTTCAAGGCTGTCTGAGGTGCCTCGACACTCCTTGAGGGTGCCTCCAGCTTTGCTACGCGCACTCCTCAGTCCTTGCACTTGAGGCACCTCCAAGCTCCATGGAGGGTACCTCGGGTACTGTTCATCTGAGGCAAAGCTTGCTCTTTTGTCCCTGCAAGATATGTTAGTCCAAAAAATACCATATAACACAAAGTTAGCATATAATAACATGAATATAAAGTTTGACAGTTGCAGGACTGTTTAGTTCTAACTTCAAATTTTCGACTGGAAACCCTAGGTCGAACCGACGCCTATTGTTCCCTCAGCAGGGAACGCATCCTCACCTACTCCACTCAGGAGAGCATACCTGTTACCAGTTCAGTCCTCCAAACCGACTAAACTTTCTGCCTAAGGTTACCACCCCTAGGACCTAAGGTTACCACCCCTTAAGGTTTTCCACCACCTAGGGTTACCACCCCCTAGGACTTAAGGTTACTGCCCCTTAGGGTTTTCCACCACCTAGGGTTACCACCCCTAGGACCTAGGGTTACCACCCCTAGGACCTAGGGTTACCACCCCCTAGGATTTTCACCTGTCTAACCGCAGCTAGGACTTTTGCATAAGTACACTTAGGACTTTCCTGCAAAACTCATTCAAATATATCATATAATAAAACAACTTAACTTTGAACCCTTTGACATAATCAAAACACAGGTTCGATCGTCGGATGCTTTCTGCACCAACATCGATGAGAGGTTGCCACATCAGCATGGTCTAGGCGCCCGGAGGGGTTCCAGTAGGCTAAAATGGGTTTATATAAGGGTCTTCGACTAGCAACTTCATAACATCAACTGCTATAACTTTCGTACTCACACGCTGCTTCGAAAAGGTCTCCAGGATACTTAAAAGTAGTACCGACAACATGCGCTCAAGCTTTCTAAATTGTATTGTCAGTATAATTTAATTCCTATAATTGTACTTAAGTACTATAATTGCTTTGTGATTATAGTGATTGCCCAATAAAAGCACTCAGCGAGTGTGGGTCTTAGAGTAGGAGTCATCGAAGATTCCGAATCAAGTAAAACCATCTATGTTAGCGTTATTTTTTTTGTTTTCTTTATTCTGTTGTATAACTCGTTTTAACTCTTGATTTTCAAAAAAATACTATTCACCCTCTCTAGTGTATTTATGGTCCTACAGGTATGACCTAGAGTTTCAGCGAAACTCAAAGTCAAGATCGGATAGTCTGAAGACAGTCAAATATTATTTTGCTTTATATATTATCTATTAGACTAACTCTATTTTGCAGAAAGACAGAAGGCTAAAAAAGGTGGTCCAGGCATCGGGAGGGCTTTATGCTTCCAAATGTCCTTATGCTCGGAGGTGATCCGGATGCTCAGGATGGGACCAAGCGGGCAACCTTAGGATTTGAGGTGGCTCATGCTTATTTTCTAGCCTACGTCACAGTTCAGGCACCTGTACTGGTTTGGGCGCCCGGAGATGGATAAAATTCACCAGATGAGGTTTCAACGAAAGCACGCCACACCAACACACTACAGGCATCTGGGGGTAAATCCAGGCTCTTGGATAGGGCTATAAAAGGAGGGTTTGATTAGTACCTTAAGGGCAACAATTCGAACAACTTTTGCTCTTGCGTGCTACTCAGAAAAGCCCTCGACGACGTTATAATGCTGCTCCGATGACCTAGCACAAGAATATTTAGATTTATAGTTGTCGGTATACTCTACTTTACAGTTATTTTAATATTATAATTTTGAATTTGTACTTATTCAAAATTGATAGTGAATTGACTAACGAAAGCAATCGAAGATCGCGAACCTTAGAGTAGGAATCATCACAGGCTTCGAACCAAGTAAAAGTAAACATGTTTAGTCCCTTGGCGGCCGGCTAGAGGGAGGTAAATAGTCCTGCAAAGAAAAATAACCTTCCTCGGACCTTATAGCTTAATTAAACACTTGCATGAAATAAATTAAGCAAATAAAGAAAAGAAGAGGCGCGAAAGAGTTTACTGGGTTACAACCGGGGAGGTTGTTAATCCAAGGAAGTTGAAAAGTGCACTAAATTCTCTTTCAGGCGGAAAAACCTCTTTACAGCAATAACAACACTCAAAAATCAAAGCTAGACAGAAGAAGTTGTTTACAAGTGTTCTATCTCTGCTTTAGGGACTAGAGTTGCATTTATAGTCCTAGTCGGGGCGCTTGGAAGGATTTCAGATGCTTGGAGGGGGATAAAACTTTATCCCCGTTGTAACAGATCGCGTTTGACGCGTTATAGATAAGAATCCTAGTCTGGGCGCCTGGACTGGGTCCGGGCACCCGGACCAAGAAAATCAACCTTTTGTTGACTTTTAGTCCCGATCTTCAGCTCCGATTTTGTTCACCTTGGTTCGGGCCTTCCGCTCTGACTCCAGCTCCACTTGGGTGATCTCGGCCATTCAGAATAGGGCTCACCTGAACCCAACTTTTAACCTTCAAGCAAACTTCCGCTCTGGCTTCTCGTCCATCATAAACGCTGTGCACCTCCTTCTCGTCCATCCGCGTACTCTTCTGCAACACCTCGTCCCTCAGACGCGCCAAGCCCGTCGACCCTCTCCTGTGTTGTCCTTCTCACTAGCTGCGCTTTTGCTCGACTTCCTATGCTCCTAAGTTCCTGCACACTTAAACACAGGGTTAAAAACTAACATGACCTAACCTTACTTGGTTGATCACATCAAAACTACCTTGGGGTACCAACAAAACAGGATAGCGATTGTTTGTTTTCCTTTACTATTATTCCGTTGCGTTATTCTGATCGAATGATTTCTGGAAAACGTGAAAAGCTATAAGTGCTATTGATAAGCCCAACTACTAAGTGTCATGAATGAACTCTAAATTAATTAAGTGTTTGAAAACCCTCAATTTCACTCAAGAAATAATATAGTATAGGGTCCAAGTTGAATCTATCAAGGAAACTAATAGGTGAATGCTTGCTTTAGATTAAAAACTTTCTTTTTGGGGTTTTCTATTTAAAAGTGGGGTTGTTGTGTTTTTGATCTATAACCTAAATTAAAAATCAAAATGCAATCCAGTAAAAGAAATGAACATTAATTGAATCTAATCTAAAACATAATTTAAATTCTAGATGTAATCTAAACTACTTAACAAGGGAAAGGAATCACTAATCGAAACACTATTATTACGGAATTTCAACCTCTTCAATTTGAAATCCAAATATGCTCACAATGAAGGAAATGCAAAATTCTAACCTTAAGCTAAGAATTAAACAACAAAGCGATAACACTAACTTAAGCTACTTTTTAACAATAATTTTCAACTTAACAAAACTAAAACTACACAAGAAACACTAGAATACGAAATCAACTAATCTAACTTAACCATTGATTTCAGAAACTAATTAGAATGCATTTGCAGAAAATTGAAGAAACAAGTTGCAAAAACAAAATTGTTGAATTGAAGAGCAGAACAAGAATTCACAATTCAATTCCTTGACACGAAAGTTACTAAATCAATTCACTGAACCAAAATGCAGAAATTAATAGTGCAGAAATAGAAATTCAAGAGCAAGATCTAAAGAAACAAAGTTGCAAAATCAATAGAACAGAATTGAGACAATCCACGCTTAGACACAACCAATTCTCAACACCACACTTCTTGCCATCACGCAAGAGGCCGAAACTGAAAACCTCAGCTTTGAAAACCAGAGAAGAAGAGAAAATAGCTGCTAAACTAGATTCCAAGTTGAGGTTGAAGTCTCAACTGAAGAAAACCTCTCCAACGTTGACTCTAATCGCAAATCTGGAGTGTAAATGCAGGGGAAAATCTGGGAATTGTAGATCTGAACCTAAACAGATAAATGGGGAGCTATTGATGGGCGGATGAACGTCGGGAACCACCAGAGAACCCTTTCGGTGATCGTTGATGAAGGATGGATGGAGAATCTGCTCCCTCAGCCGTTTCTAGCAGCGACAGCAGCAAGAGGACTTCAAATGCAGAGAACTCACCGTAGAAACCTCTCAGCGAGATTCTAGATCACTAGAGAGTGCCCAACAAATGCCTTGAGCCTCCACACCAAGATCAACGCTTGAGAAGTTGATTAGAAGAAGGATGGAGGCTGCGATGCAGAGAAAAATGCAAATACAGAATTCTGGCACGATGAACAGTAGGCGCATCCACTGTTCATCCGCGATTCTCTGCATTTTTATACCTTGGACAATTGAACCGGGATTAAAGTGGGTCTTAATCTGGTTCAAGGGAAATTTTAGGGATTTGGTGGAAGGATTGAACTTAGGTCAAGATCAATGTGTTGGCTTAATGAAATTAGTTGGAGTTGAATCGAATGTGAACCATCTCCACTTGGTTGAACTCCTCTTAAGTTGGTTCAGCTACACTTGAATCATGTATCAATTCCAATATCCTACAAGACCCAATTCAAATGGTGAGGAATATATCATGAATTAAGAAAATAAATATAATTGAGCTCAAAATAATTCTAAATTTATAACAATCTAAAGTGTGTCAATTAACAAATAAAATTAGCTTAAAATTACCCAATATCAACCAAGAGAATGAGCCAAATAAATGAGTTATCAGCTATTCATCCCCCCTCTAGTGATAGATCCTATAAGATCGACTAAATCCCAAATTTGTTTATTTTTCATACACTCAATTTCCTCATCCATTGCAATCTTCCATTTTTTTTCTTATTGAGCATCTTAATGCTTCCTCAATCATTCAAGGTTCCTCATCGTCAACTGGGAAAATCATCAATGTTTTATTATAAATGTCAAACATTCTCTGAGGAATAACTTGACGATTATTTCTTCGTATGTTAGACTGTTGAGAAACTGACTCATTCAATGGCAAATCACTCCCACTAGGTTGACTAGATTCAGGCATCTCTCGTGATACCTAATTTGCTGATAAAGGAATATTATCCTCCCCTCTATCACAAGTAAAAGAATTGTTTTATCAGCTTTACCTCTCGCTAGGAACTTAGTTTTGAGAAAAGTAGTATTTTTTGACTTTATTTCAGAGATGGTTCTATCTTATTGCTCACCAATAAAAATATAACCCTTAAAAGTATAGTATACCTTACAAAAAAACATTTTTTTACCTCTGAATCTTAATTTTCCATATTTGTGAGTTTTATCACGAATATAAGCAGTTAACCCCTAAGATCTCAGATTACTCAAATCTAATTTTCTATCTGTCCAACGTTCATATACAGTAGATGGAACTGATTTAGAAAATACTCGGTTACGTATATAGATTGCAGCTAACAACACATCTACTCAATAGGAACTTGGCAAATTAGCTTGAGCCATCATAAATCTAATCATATTTAGAAAAACTAGAATTTTTCTTTCAGCAACTCCATTATCTTGTGGAGTTCTAGGGATAGTTAGTTGTTTAATAATCTCTTTCTCATTACATATTATCTTAAACTAATCAGACAAATATTCACATCCACGTCAGTGCGTAAAGTCTTAACCTTACGTTTTAATTAATTCTCTACTTTGTTCAAATAACAATTGAAGCAATCTAATACCTCAGATTTATAAGAAATTAAATACACATGACTAAAACGTATGAAGTCATCAATAAATGTAATGAAATAAGAACTTCCATGTATAGCTTTCACATTTATTGGACCATAAATATCCGAATGAATTAATTGTAATGGTGACTCAGCCCTATAGCCTTACCAATGATTTTCTAGTTGTTTTTCCAGCAAGACAATGCCTACATATAGATAAGTTAACTTTAGCATGAATACAGAGCAGATCATCTTTAACTAATATATTCATTTGTTCTTGTCATATATGTCTTAATCTAGCATTCCAAACTTCATCATCTACATCAACATCACTAGTAAGAGTAATGTTTGAAAAATAAATGTTATTATCATAATTAATATCTAGTTCTACATCAAGGATTATGAAACCATTCGATATATAACCATATTCTATTAACACTGAGTTAATTCTTAGTTTCACACAACAACTGTAAAAGTTTATACAATAACTAAAATCAAGAAGATTAGTAACGAAAACTAGATTCCATCAAATCTCAGGAGCATATAAGATATCATGTAGAAATAAGGTACGTCCACCACGTAAGTTGAGTTTGCAAATGTCAACTCCTTTGACTTCAATCATTGCATTATTTCCCACATATATCTATTTTTTGCCAGCTGATACCTGACAATACTCCACGTATGTAGTTTGATCATGAGCTATATGGTTTGTTGCTCCTGAATCTATAATCCATAAAGGATAAGGATCAGCAAACAACACTGAACTAGCAACATAATACTCATGAAAAGAAGATAAACATGGATATACCTTTTTTAGCTCAATGCATTCCCTAATAAAGTGGTCATTCTTGCCACAATTATAGCAAGTTAGATTAGTTTGAAGTTTCTTTCCATATTTCTTTCATTTCTTCTTGATTGGGCCTTGCCCAACAACAACACTTGCTTCTTTTCCCTTTCCCTTTCATTTCTTAAAACTATTTTTTCTTATTCTTGGAACTAGATGCCCCAACAGAACTTTCAACTACAAAAGTTTGTCCAGAAATCCTTATGAATTCTATTCTCTCCGGCTCCAGTTCAACATGGCGTGAGACATCAGTGAAAGTCTTGATATTTTCATTATAAGTTAGATTATATTTCATCGTATCTCAAGAATCAGGAAGGGAATAAATAACTGCCTAAACTTGTTGTTCATTAGCCAACTCATGACTGACATCCTTTAAATCCTGAATCATATTTGTCATTTCCCTCAGATGTTGGGCCATAGTCACATTTAAACACTTTTTGTAGCTATCAAACTTGATTGTCAGCTGACGAAGCTTGTTAAACTAACTCCACTATACTTTTCTCTTAGGGAACCTAGACAACATGAGCTAATGGTAATGACTCATATTTAAATACTAGGTCCTCTACTATTGAACTAATCAATATTCCCTTAACAGTGGAGTCTCTTTTCTTCCATGTCTTATAGACATCAAGATCACGTCTATATTATGCTATAGAACTATTAGTAGATTCTTCCATAAACTGATTTATGACCTCTAGAACTTCTTATTCTTCGAAAACATATTATATCTTGAGGTGTCATATTTTATAGTTATTCTCATATAATTTCTCTCTTTTATTGAGTTCATCTATAATATTTTTAGTAGCCATGATCTAACATAAATAAACATAGTTTAGTAATTCAGTGTATTTCACATGTATAAATTTATGATTGATTCAATGTTAATTTGAGTTGGTTTACAAAATCAAGTGGCAACTTCGTTTCCACTCATCATTTGTATGATCCAATCTAACTAGCATTGATAATTCAATTATACACATCTCATCAAATGAACTAATCATTAAGTGAATAAATCATGAAATGAACTCATCATTTAAATGAACTAATAATTCTTTTAATACTATTAACACATAACATTCCTTTTCTAGTTTGTTAACACATAACATAATATTTCATAAAGTAGTAATATTTATACATAACAATAGTTTTTACTACATGATTTTATTGAACTTAATGAGCTAATACTGTTTGTATATAATGACAATAACAACAACAACACTATAATAAGTTTCAGTTAGATAATTTAACACCACTCCTACTAGTAAAAACACTAGTGTAGTGGTCAGTACCATCCCATTTATCCATGACTTGATTAGGGCAATCGTAAGTAGAATAACTTCAGGATTCTCCATTTGATCTATAGTTAAATCTGGTCAAACTCAAATTTTGATGAATAATAAATTGATTAAATTTAGGTGTTATATTTGTCTAACCTCTTTATTGAGTGTGCAGGAATTAACGGGTCTAGAAAACCTGACATTAGAATGAAATCCAGTTAGATTTAAGGACCTGATAAATGACATGAAGTCTAGATAGAAAAAGGTGTGACCTGATATCTAGTAAAAAGTCCAGCTGGGTCTGCGGAACCTGACAATTGGCTAAAGTCAAGTTGAGTTTGTGAACCTAACAACTAGTAAGAAGACCCAATGGGTCAAAAGGCAAGTCAAGTGACCATAAATGGTTAGTGAAGTAAGGTGCCGGAGGAGAGTGATCTAGGAGGAGTCCTGGTGGGACATAGGCGCAGTCTAGTTTAAAGTCATTTTAGATATATAAGATGAGACCATGACTAGATTTTGGTCTTGGGAAGACATGATCTAATTAATAATCAATTAATTTTATTATGCAAACTCTGTTTTATAGAGTATATTTGTTAGTTGGACTAGCATGTATTGCAGGAGTGAAGTGCAAAAGTTAAGTCTCGGATGAACAGTGCTCGAGGTGCCTTGAGTTGACTGGAGGAGCCTCAGAGCTGCGTGGGAGGTGCCCTGGATAGGTTGAAGGTGTTCTCTTAGAGATAAAGTTTGCATATAAAGTTTCACTATGGGAAAGTGCCCTGGAGTGTGCTGGAGGTGTAAGATACAATAATTAAATACTAAGTGTTATTTGAGAAATAACTTTATTATATTTTTTAAAAAAATTTAGAAATTTTCTGGGATTTATTCCGAGCTTAGATGATAAGTTTTGAGAGGATAGATCTATTAGGCTTAGAAAAAGCCTATTTAGATTAACCATTTAAGTGGGAGTTGATTGAGAAAGGAACTTAGGGTTTAATTATTGACCTAAGTTGTATTAATATAAGAGATAAATTCCTCTCGTCATTTGCTCTCCTCGATTTCTTGCATAGCCCTCTCCCTCACTCGATCTCTCCTTCCACTTCCTACTCATCACCGCTGCCATGCCTCGATCTCGTCGGCGTAGATCCAGTCGCTGCCGACCCTTCTCCGGCCTCAAACGAGAGCGCCAACTTTTTTTTTTGTGCCGCCCCTTTTTCCGTCGCTATCGCATCGTCGGCCATGGGATAGCAAGGCGTGCAACTTTCCGGCGGGCAAGAGCATTGGATCGCCTTCGCTATGGCAGTGAGGGTTTCATGAGCATGCTAGCAGATGGATGTCGGATGGCCATGAGAGAGCTGGACATCACCATCTCTACTTCTTTCGTCTGTATTTGCTTGTGATTGTTGCACATACTTGAGATATTATTGCTACATATGGTTGTCATGCTTCATACATGTTCATTTATCGTACATGTATATGGTGTCGATTATATTACTCAAGTGTTACGAGCATATCTGTTGTTGATCCCTAGTGAGTTTACTGATCACTATACCATATGTATCAGTTCCAGATTAGGTATCTATATTTATTTTGTCAGTTATGATTATGTGCATTTATTATGTCAGTTATGATTATGTGCATTTATTATGTCAGTTATAGTTATATGTATTGATTATGTCGTATATGATCATGTTTTTATTTCCCTACTGAGACTATATACTTTGATATGCATATTTTATATAGACCGTGTACTATCTTGTCTATTAACCGTTGAGTGATCTGCACTCACCACCCTATTTGTGTATTATCTTTTTCCTCAGATAGCAGGTAGATGATCGTGAAGTCGCTTAGAGTATCCTATCTGTCGGTCCCACGTCACATCCGAGGACGATTTCTGGTTTTGTTTCCTGCTTTACTTACATTACGAATTTGTGGACTTGACATTGTATAATTCGATTTTATTTTAGAGTTTTGCTATGCGGTGTCTTGTATTTGCCTTGTTGTGGTTGTGTAAAGCCTAGCCGGCGTAGTCTGTTATTTTTGACTCATGAGTTTTCCTTTTGTCTTTCACTGCGTTTTTAGTACAATCGTGTGGGCTGTTTATATAGCTACATGGTTGTGATTATTTCTAGTCATGTGGGCTGCATATACAACTATGTGGTTGTGTTTATTTTTCAACCGTGTGGGTTGTAGATATTATTATTCAACAGTCATTGGCAATGTATCCAAGTGTCAATTGATATGTTATCCATTTACCGGACAGGGACTCCTCCGGGGTGTAATAGGAGGTGCATTAGAGGTACCTTGGAGCGCTTAGAGGGGCCCTCACACGGATAAAAATCGTAGGCATCAGAGCTGATCGAAGCCGAAGTTTTCGAGATAAACCTTGAAGTTGAAGGTGCCTCGGATGAGGTTGGAGGCGCCTTCAATACCCTTTAAAAGCACTGTTCGGCTAGCACAAAGAGATATTTGATACACAACTTTCCTACAAGATTCCATAATCATCCTATTGCACCGTCTTCGCAATACTGCTTGCTGCAACTCCACTATGCCTGACTACTGTAGATGGACCAACATTGATACCCGAGCTTAACCAAAATTTCATCTTCGTGTTGGGTAACTTTATTTTTCAGTTAATTTAATTATTGCATAAGAAAGTGTAGGGTTGTTACACTTCTTTCATTCTTATATTCAATTACTCTACCGGGAGTTTATCATTAGAGAATTTAGTGGATTGTCCATCGATATATCAAAGAGACTTAAGTCTTGGAGTGAGAGTTGCCAAAAGCTCCGAACAAAGGAACTGAACGTGTGTTTTTGTTTTCTTACTTCGTTTAATTTTAATTCTGCTGCGTACTTGACTTTAAAACCATAAAGATTAAGTTTTTAAAATCACGTGATTCATCCCCTCTCACTTACATCGGTCCAACTAAATCTTCTTCTGGATCCTCTTGAGATTTTTTAGGATCATCTTCTTGATCCTCCTCAGACTCTTCAGGATAGTCATGGTGAAGTAACTTTACACACTATTTTGCATATGAGATGAACCCTTCAAAGCACCCCCCATATATGACGTGCTACCACCTTGGGATGCACTAACAATGATTGAATCAAAGCCCAGATCCTGTAATTGTCGAGATTGGAAACTCTTCCTACTTGAACTTCCAGAACAGTCGATCGATCCGTCCAATATGTCCTTTGAGTTCGTAAATTGGGGCATACTCAATCTCCTCTCTCAGCTCTTTCTGTTGCACATCATGACGGGTCATTGTGTATATCATCCTCGACATTTGAAATTGAAAATAATAATATCAAAACCAACAAACCAGTAACAAAACAGTTTAATTCAATTCACATATATGCTTATAAAAATATGCATACTTCATAAGTAAATAAGAAAAATAAATTTTCTTTATTTTGAAGGTTCTAGTTGACTGGCACACTAGATCGATCGATTGGAAAATCATATCTTAAGCATTAGCTTAATTCCTTATCCTCATTAGAACGGATCTAATTGAGATATTCAGTTGTTATTGTTTAACCTAAAATCCATTTAATTCTAACTCAGAATTATTAATCAAATCAAGATCTATTTGATCGAATATGATACATTTGATCTAATCTGGCTTATAAAAATAAATCCGGTCTATTTGATCAAATTTAGTCCGTCTTGAACCATTAAGTCCAATTTCAATTAATTTCAATATGCATGCATTGACTTAAAACATTGCGTTAATTTATACTTGATATCATTAATTACAAATAGGAAGGCTTACACCACCAACATGCAATAATAAAAAAACATTATTTTTTTAAACCAGAAACCAATGCTTAGTTTCTTTCTTATGCCATGCCACCATTCTCTTCTCCGCCTCTGCCAAAACATTTACGCCACAAGTATAAGTATTTCATGATAGTTTAATATAATAAACTAAGTAAAGTTAAGTTAGGTTGGTATTTAATCCATATATCTAAGTGTATAAAAATTTAGGAGCACAGGAAGTCGAGCGAAAGACGTAGCTAGCTAGAAGGATGGCATGGGAGAAAGTCGACGGGCTTGGTGCATCTGAGGTATGAGGTACTGCGGAAGATTACGCGGACAGATGAGAAGGAGGCGCGCGACGTTTCCGAGGGACAAGAAGCCAAAGTGGAAGTTTGCTTGAAGGGTGGAAAATGAGTTCGGGTAAGCCCTATTCCGGATGGTAAAAATCACCCAATCGAGCGAAGCTGAAGTCAAAGTAGAAGACCCAGACTAATGCGAGTGGAACCAGAGCGGAATGCAAGGATAGAAAGTCAACAGAATGTTGACTTTTTGAATCCAAACGCCCGGAACCCTTTCGGACGCTCAGAACCTTTCCGGGCGTTCGGAGCAGGATTTTATCCGGAACGTGATGTGACATGTTCTGTTGCGAGGGGGATAAAAGTTTATCCTCCCAGGCGCTTGAAGCCCTTCCAACGCCCCGATCAGGGCTATAAATATAGTCCTGATCCCAGAAGCTTAAACAGAACACTTGTAATCATTTCTCTTTTGATTTAGCTTTCTGATCTAGTGTTTTAATTGCTGTAAAGAGGCTTCTCCGCCTGAATGAGAGTTTAGTGAGCTTTCAACTTCCTTGGATTAACAATTTCCCTAGTTGTGACGAAGTAAATCTCATTGTGCCTCTTTCTTTTTAGTTTTTTATTTCTTTTATGCAAGTGTTGATTATTGTTAAACTATAAAGTCGAGAAAGGTATTTCTGTGTTTCATTGTGGAGGCTATTCACCCCCTCTAGCCAGTCGCCAAAGGGACCAACAAGTGGTATCAGAGCTAAGACGCTTCAGGAAGACTAACTGTCGATCGAAGCAAAAGAAATGTCGGAGCTAGCATCTGCCCCGCTAACGTTTGAGGAGGAGTTCTTATTTTAGAAACAAAAAATAGAGGTATTTTTTTGAACTTATGTTGATCTAATGTTTTCTATGAAATTTGGTTTTGATGTCCCTAAAAGAAAAGATGGAAAAGAACTCGAGGAGCATCTTTAGACTCAGACGCATCGCGACAAATTTATAGCAAACGGTAAGGTCGAGTTCCACCTACTGAGTGTTCTTCCCACTCAAGAACTCGACAAAATTGGCAACTACCAATGTGCAAAAGAACTTTGGGAAAAATTCTTGGAGCTCAACGAAAAACCAAAAAAAGTCAAATCCAACTCCTTGATGGGCACCGAGCCATCGACAGAAGAATCCGATACCGAGGAATTCACTGGAACAACACTCATAGTCGAATATCTACCAGAAGACAACAAAAGTACCTCAGAAATGAGCATCGATGAACGGAGAGATATTACATAAGAAAGCAACAATGAAGGGAAGCATCTACCGATGAATATAATATGGTAAGTCATGTAAGTAAGCTCCTTCCAGAGCAAGTATTTAAAATTGTGAAAATGCTAAATAAATCATTTTATAAAAAGAGGACAAAAGAAATTAATAGATGAAAATATAAAATTAAAAGATAAAATAGAAAGGTTAGAAAAGGAAAATTCATGTTAAAATTATTTGCATGCTTTAGAAATAAATTATAAAAGGCTTAACTGATATTTTAAATAACATAAGAACTAAATTATAAAAGTTGATAGAAAATATATCTCTAATAAATTTTTTATTAATCTAGTAGGTAGGAACCTATATTAGGTTTCAAAATTAATTTTAAATTAAAAAATTATCATTCATGCTTAAATTAAATTCTTCTAGTATATTTTACTTGACTTAATTTTCTTGCTTAGAATTGTCAATATTTTTTTAAAAAAATTATTTGAAATTAATTCGATCCAAATTCTTCTGAAAAAGAGGGGTGATTTTTTTTTAATTATTTTTTTAATGAAAATTATATCTTGCAATGCAATTATTTTGGTAAATCTTATTTTTTTCTGTGAATTCTTATTATATTATCGATCAATTTTCGAAAAAAAAAATTTTGACCGCTGGTTTGTTTTTTAAAATTATCTATCTAAATATATTTTTTTAATATAAAAAAATCCTTGAACAATAAATTTTTTAAAAAAGATTTTTTTTAGAGCTAATTGCCATGATACATACTCAGA
>JBBMJZ010413098.1:15768003-15785838 GCA_037833815.1 Zingiber zerumbet | reverse complement strand
AAGCTTCTCCACTTAGCAATGTGGGACTAAAAACACTATCAAAAGAAATGCTTTGAATTTAAAATAAAATTCAACAATTTTTTGTCGCCACATCCCCCCTGCCTTCCTGAACCTTAAGCATTTTCGTCTATGATCTCTATGCATTTTTCTTTCCTGATCTCTTCATGATCTTTATGACGGCGATCCCCTCTCTGCGAACTCCTCTCCACCTAACCCCTCTATGTTGAATCCCTCTCCTGCTGAACATCTTCGTCGAACCACCTACCTTTGTTACCTCTTCGTAACGGGCTAACTCAACACTCTTTATTCCCTCTTTGTAGTGGTCTAATTAGGAGATGGAATAAGCAACCCCTTCTACAGCCACACTCACCTTCTCAGATCCAAGTAAGCAACCCCTTCTCTTAGCTTATCAATCACTGAAAGTCATGGAAAATTAGGATGCTAATCTATGGTTTTGGTATTGTAGGTGTAAGTGGTTGTATCTATCCTGCAATTGCTAGCTAAATATTTCTTGTGAGAAAATCTTATAGAGGTTAAAATTTTATATCTTTAAATTGTCATGTTGAATCAAGATGTTCATAACTACTATGGTAAAAAGGCATATGAAAGATGTTGATGAAACTCAAGATGATGAAGTGTGTATTGGATTACTCTTTTTCAGTTAGATAAAGTTTATGTATAGAGTGCATTTGTTTTTTTTTTTTCAATAAGAGTCTTAGCCGGTCGAGAGTGTAAGCATGGTTGCTTGAGACAAATTTCTATCTCTCCCTCTGATGTAGCTATTATATTAAGTTATACTACTAACAATCTGATTTCTTTTGTGCTTTGTCTTTCCTTTGAATATAGATTGATGAAGAGGATTTCAAGGAGGAGCAAAATTTTGTTGCACTTCTTATTCACATGTTGCATAATGATGACTCGGAGGACATGTTGAAGGTAGATCTAGTGAAGTTATGCATCCTGACAAGTGTATTCTATTTATTGACAACCTCTTGGTTAGAACAGTCAGATGGGCCAACCCGTGGCGGGATGAGTCGGCCCATGGCAGACCAGCTATTTGGAAAGGTAGGGCGGGCCGATCCGTCATCTTAGTGGATTGGGAAATTCTCAATCCAACCCAATCCAAGGTGGATTGCGAGTTAGACGAGCAAACCCACAGACCCATCAAAAATTTTTAAAAAATTAAAAAGTTTTATATCTTTAACCTTTTACTTTAAAAAGGTTTCATTAATCAAATATATCCTGAAACAGATATTTTAAATATAATTAGACAAAAATGAGTACTCATATTGGATAAAAAAATATGATTTTTATTTTAAAATTATAACAAAGAAAGATGATAAATTTGTTGGGATATACCCGATGTTGTGTGTGCTAAAAACACATTTCGTAAACATGTATAGTAAAAAACTTAACGTTAAATAAACTAATTTATTATATCACACACGTCACATGCATGTAAGATACAATCATGCAAACAAGATCATAAAATAAAATGAAATTGAATAATAATTATTCTAGATATACCTTACAGATAACCTATAACAAGAAGGGCATCAACCTTTTGTGATGTTATCGAATCTCACCTCTATTCGTATCCACTCTGAGCTCCTCAAGACAACTCCAATAGAACAAGCTTCATCTTCAGAAGGTACTAGCCACAACCGAAGGAGAAGGATCAAGAAGAGGAAGAAGCCAAAGGAAGATCTTCCTTTAGGTGACTCACGACAACAAAAGGAGACCCTCTTATTGTGGTTGGTGGCAAAAGAGAGAGAGAGGAGAGGGAGAGGGAGAGGGAGAGAGAGGTATTAGGTTTAGGTTTTTAAAACCTAATCAATCTAATAATGAATTGTATATTAATTCTCTTTTAATCATATTAATATATATTCCTCTTTAATGAGTTGGATTAGAAATCTCAAATCCAACCAATTATGCCTTAACAAAAAAAATTAGTCCATTAACCCCTTGATTTGGTTCACAACTAAATCAAATTGGTTTATGGCTAAACCAAATTGATTTATGACTAAACTAAATTGGTTCATGACTAAACTAAATTAGTTTATGACTAAACTAAATATGGTTCAACTCTTCCATATATAAGAGATGTGGTCCATCCGCACTTCCATTTCGACAAATATTTCCATATTTGTCTTATGTATGGTCCAACCAAATATTTATCTCTTGATTTGAAAATCCTATTATCTAACTTGTTTTACATCTTTTAACGACTCATAGTGTGTGTGGCCCAATAGATTCCCGGTTTATCTTAGTCATCCATAATTAACAACTTAATTATGGAACAATCATGAGTGACACTTAGTAGTACATCATGATCCCTAATTAATCGAAAAATAATAGTTGATCTCAGAACTAATTCTGAAGCCTTCGGTAGCTACAATGAGTCATGTCTCATTCCTTTCACTCGTCTTATATCCATTTGGTTCAGGATATGGCCTATGTGTCTGTCCTCACTAGGTTGACTACGTCATGCCTAGCCCAAGTAATACTTCCTCATTCTGCGAATTCAAATTACTCGTACATATATATAAAAGTCTCATACTCTTAACATGTGATGTTTTGGTTAAAGACTTTGAGTAATAATCCTAACGAGTGGTCATAGGGTATACATCTTCTCGCAAGGAGTGGTGAATCCTCTATGGGCTATTCAAACACCTTCGGACACTTCAACTTATATCCAATCATCTCGAGTCCACACCTCCAAGAGATGTTTGCTTAAGATATTAAAGTATAAGTCTCCATGACCAAGATAACTTATATACCTCAAGTAGAAGGAAACTTGCACTTGAGTTGTAGTAAGAACTTCATAGGCATATCCAAATATGTAGAGAATCATATAAAGTCATACAGCAAGTCACTTCAATGAACTAATTACCATAACTAGCATTCAAGTTTGACTTTTGACATCTCAATGCCTTTAGCTAGCGAGAAACAATTGTTTGACTGAAAAAAGGAGTATAATCTGTGTTAGTCTTACAAAATTGATGATGTATGAATGCACCAATTTGATGATTAGGAAAATTTTCATACGTTCATAATTGAACATGTAGATATAATCATAAGTTGTGATCTAATTACAAATTCTCTCAAGTTATGACCAACATAACCGGGAACCTATAAAATTACACATACTATGAGTTTATCTAAGAGACAAAATAAATTTGAGAATTGAATTATTAGATCAAGTCAAATTAAGTCTGGTTGGAACATACGAAGGATAAATATATAATCAAAATAGTGCAACAGAAGTGAGAATGAGTCATGTCTTTTGAAATTGAGTTGGACTCTCTTTAATTTTTTATAAATCAAATTAGTTTGATTTTAATTAAAAGGGGTTATTAGTTTTAAACAAAGATGATTTAGTCTTGAACTAAACCCTCTAATATGGCCTGAGTTCAGGATGAATTGATCCTTTAATATATCCACGGTCGAACTCTTTCGATAGGTCGGCCGTACATCAAATCTGCTTCAGTGGATTTTTGTTGGTTCAACTTTTGTTGGTTTGGTCTCAATCGATTCTATCAGGTGAGTTCCTGTCGGGGATCGCGCGGTAGTTGTTAGGTTGAGCAACACGAGGATCGGTAGTTGTTAGGTTGAGCAACACGAGTAGTTCTATCAGGTGAGTTTCTGTCGGGGATCGGTAGTTGTTAGGTTGAGCAACACGAGTAGTTCAGTGAAGGCCTCACTGTTGAAAGGACTATGAGAAGAAATGTCAAGACAAATCTTGATGAGCAAAATCCCTTTGACCCTTAAGTAACCCTCTGGAAAAAAAAACATAGAAGGAGAAGATAACAAAATAAGAAATAGCGAGGCTCAATATTACAAATCGTATCTCTGCTTTTTCTATTATAACATCCATAATAATTAGAGATATTTTTTCTAAATATTTATAATTCTCACTCTCATATTATTTTTTAAATATTTTATTATTCAAATATCTCAAATTTTATAATAAAAGACCTCACTAATCAAATATTTATGGGTCTCATCTATTAAATATTAACTTTCAAATATCCCCAACTTTACAATCAAATATCTCACCAACCATAAATATATTTATGGGGTTCACGACTATTTGATTAACTTACATTTAATTTTAAGAAAAATACAATAGAAGACATATAAATTTAAGAAAAATATTCATATGAATATAAATATTTTATAAATTTAAAATTGAAATACATAGATACAAATCATATTAAATTAATAAAATATATAACGATAAACTACAATTAATAAAATAAATAGCAGATAAAATAAATCATAGAAATTAACTACATGTTCAATTTTTTCTTTCACATATCTCTAGATGATTTTGAAGTTGTTCATCTGTCATGCCTCATGTGTCCATTATGAGGAGTTGATGTGCTTGGATGAGTTGATCTACTTTTTTATTGTTATTATACTCTTCCAAATGTATCATTGATTGTTGCATAGCCTGATTCAATTATCAATTAGGTCTACTCTTTCTTTGTCTTTCCTCTTTGTTGTCTTCTGTCCCATTGGACGAGATTGGATTTCTCTATCATCTATATCAACAGTTGTATTAGGATTAGAAGAGTCAGTATATGAACATGATGATTCTGATATTTTTACTTTTTTTTAGCCCATCGCTTTGAGGATTGAGAAGCATATATCGGACTATCTTTCATGATTCTCCACACATGCTTGTATTCTTCATGAGCTCGCACCATCAAATTCTCATCACTAGCTCCATCTGCTTGGTCGATCATTATATAGATTTCATTGTATCTATTTATGATCTTTTTCAGCGAAGCCCAATGTAATTTTGCTTTCTCCGCGATTCTCTTTTTAGCTCCCTTAGCTCGATTGGTATTGTAGTATGTCACAACTCATTTCTAAAATGACTCATTCTTCTGGTATTACCAACTACTGAATTTTCACTCATAATTGTGTAGACCGCTGCAAGAAGTTTATCATATGCTACTGTCCATATTGCTCGCTTGTTATGGTCTTCATTTGATTCGTTGCCCATCTTTGCTGTTTGATTGAGAATAATATCGTCGTACCCTATTTCAGATGAGAATGAAGGAAATTGTGAATCGGGGACTACATAAGGTATACCTTTATCACTACCAATTGTATCAACACTAGCTCTTCTCGATTCATTTGATTGAATCTCTGGTGATTGAAATGGATTAATTCCATGAGATGAGGCTTGCATGAAATATTTACTACTTTGTCAATATTTTGGAGGATATGTATAAAGCAGAGCCGAGGGTCGCCACTCAAAGAATTTTTTATTGATTCTTTAATGTTCCATTTTTATTTTCGGACATTACTTAGTACATTTGATTTTGTTTTTTCCTTCCCGTTCGTTTCTTTACCCACCATTTTGGTAGGCCCCACATGAAAGAAATCATCGGGTATAAATTTATACCTAGTGATTTCCAATCACTCTTTAAATATCTCCATAATAAAAAATAGATCCACTATCTTAGCGGCCCCCCTAATATCGATCCCATGGATATGAAGCGAGGTTCATGCATGTACACAGGAGATAGACGCATACGCGGGGTAAATCCTAGGTCATCAGTTTCTGAGAATCGACTCCTAGTCATTACGCCAGAGATATCATGCGTCCACCGTCTACGTTATGTCATGCGTCCATCGTCTATACTATGCTCTCATAATAAAATATATTTGAGAAGATAGATATTTAAAAAAATATTCCCTTGAGATATTTCCCAGTGGAGATGCTCTCGTCTATATAGGCCACGAGCTGGTCTGAATTCCTAAAGGGCCTACCTCTTTTTTCTGAGAACTTGCCTTTTTCATAACCCACTGTCATATCTGCTGTGTGATATTATAGCTATCGGTTTTTTGTATGTCACTCGAACTGGTTGATCTCGGCCCTGAGTTAACTGACTTGACTCAAATTCGATGATGAGCTGACTCGAGTGCATTGACCAAGACCAAAGTTTGGTTGGTTGAGCTCGAGAGACTTGAGTTCGTCCCAAAATGATCGAGATCTATGCTGACCGAATCGTGAGCTGCCACGTGGCCCTTTCTCTGATATATAAAGTAACTACGCATTTAATTATAATAAATAAAACCAAATCCGGAAAGAAAAATCCAAACTCCGAATAAAAATCGGACCGGAAAAAAAATCCACTCCGCCAAGATCGGGTCGGGCAAACGAACTACTAAATCCGCTGCTATTTAAACCACCGGAGGCCTTCTGTCTTGAGGGGGAAGAAACAAGGTTGCTCAAAACTCAAAAGGAAGCGTTAGCCTCGAAACTTGATCGACAACGCCGGTGGCCACAGTAAGCATGGCTCTTCGTGGCGACTGGGTGTACGAGAATAACGGAGGGTGCGCTCGATCCACCAGTCTTCTCGTAGCTTCAGATCTTCGGCATCTTCTCGACTTGATCTCCTTGTTGTTGGTGCAGGACGTGCGTCGCGATTGCCGGATCGGACTACTGCGTGATTGCCGCCGACACCAGGCTGTCCGTGGGGTACAGCATCTACACCAGGGACTACTCTAAGATCTGCAAACTGTACGGTTCCTTTGCTTCTATTTCTTTTGTTCGCTGGAAATTCTGACCTAGGTCCTGAGCCCATGCGGTTGTCCGTTGCTTTTGTGATGCAGGGCGGACAAGTGCGTGTTGGCTACGTCTGGTTTCCAGGGTGATATGAAAGCTCTGCAGAAGAACTTGGCTGCGAGGCACTTGGTGAGTGACGAAAAGTTCCTCATTTTTTTGATCGATCGATTTTATGGCGCTGATTTTCGTTGTTTTCTGTTTTTATGTTCGGTGCTATGCTACTTGATCTGATACCTTGTCTTGACAAGCCATGCGTGTTTAAATTTAAGTTATACACTCTTATTGATACAATCAATTTCAATTGAGATTTTAGTCATGAGTGGATCTTTATATCAAATAATTACCCAAACTTTTAGGTGAAGGACAAACACAGGATGCGACATTTTCATTGTTGTTTACTTGGGTGGTTTCACTTAGGCTATGCTCGCTTCGATGAAAAATGAGGTGGATGTAAAATATCAGATAGATGATGTACAGTTTCCTTTGTTGTGTATTTGTTTGGATTTGCTTGTGGTTTCACTCATCAAAACTTAACTTCCATTTTCAATTGATTATGGTTAAACAGGAACTTTGATATTGTTATAGCATCAAACAAACACTTCTGATTACATATCGCACAAGTTTATTCATTTCATACACTTCGCGCCCCCTCATTTTTATCTGGCCACACTAACCAAAGGAAGTTGTATCTATTAGTAGTTATTTATCATGACTTGTTATGTCTGATTTGTATCTCATCTGAAGAACCTCTATCATCAGCCCGTTGAAGTTGTAATCTTCTATTGGTTATTATTTGTCATGCCTAATGATATATGATCTACTTTTTGTTCTTTAGCACCTCTATCATCTTACATTGAGGATCTCAGAGTTCCACTCTACCTGATTCCCCATGCCCATAACTTCTTGAGATAAATATCCTCTACATGTTAGGGACAAAGTGAAATCAGCCTTTGGGACAAAATTATAGCCAAATGTAGTGCAACAATGGACATTGTGGCATGCAGCACTCTTAGATTGTAACACAAATGTTAGGCCCAGAGTTATACATTAGCAACATGATGATTTAGGTGATGAATGCTAGATGTTGTTCCATTCGTTTCGAAGTACCATTCTGCTAGCAGATTCAGGTGATTATTTTTTCTTTTTTTTTTTTTACCTAGTGTCATGAGCACCAACCATAACTTTAAGGCTGTGTTTGGTTCAATGTTATTGTTGATAACCTTGTTATTTATCCAAGGTTATCAATAAAACCTTATTTGGTTTAGGTAATATGAGCGATTCCTGAATAATGATGCATGCCCGACACTTTAACAAAAGGGGCATGCGACTCAGAATGTGATTCCCTAGGAAAAGTGAGGTTTTCCTTGATTCTAGGGTTAATGTGAATCCAGCTGCGTTTCGTTGTCAAGCGCAAGCAGCAGCTGGTCGTTGAGGGCGAGCAATAGCCGACCGTCGAGCTCGAGTAGCGACGGTAGTGCTGGTTCTACTGAGGGCCGGAGGGGACAAGCAGCTCAACCGGTCGTCGAGCACAAGCAGCGACGTGGCCTGTCGTTGAGCGCGAGTAGCCAGGACAGTGCTGACTCGGCGTCGCCGTTGTTCCTTTGTGCGGAAGGCTCAATTGTGACAGGACGACTGTTTTTTTTTCTCTAACTTAGGTTTTTTTTATTAAAACTATGGTCAATTGAATCAATCAATTTCTAGCTATAGTTGCGATAAACTAAATAAATCTAGTCTAAAGCTTAAATTATCACAAAACAATTCTAAACTATTATTCGAATTTATATATATATATATATATATATCACCATTATTATTATTAATAATAATATTATTATTATATATATTTATTTTATTTTGTTAAACTAAGTTATACACTAAAACCTCCAAACAAACAAATTTTTATTGCATCATTACTTAGATTGAACCAAACAACATTAGGTTATGTTTTATTCTCCGTAACCTTGGTGGTAATCACATAACCAAGGTTATGCATGATAACATGAATCAAACACACCCTAATTGCTCATAGCCAATAACCTATTTTGCATTTACCAGTTATGGAAGAACATTCCATAGGCCTTGTGTTTAGGAGACGGTGAATCAATTCCATTTCCAATCTATCTAATTTTTCATGCATGTAAAATAGACATGATATTGGACAATTACATTTCCTCCAGCCATTTGGTATTAGTGTTTCTAAGTAACTCATAATATGTGTAGCCAGTGTTGATTGGTAATGGAATTATAATAGCTTATCATTGATATACTTATAATAACATAATCATTCAAGTACCATTTTTTTCAAAAGCAAAAATTTAATAGAGAAATGGTTCATAATCTAGATAAACTTAACTTTAATAAAATCCTATTCCAGAAGAAGTTTCTGACTCCCTCATCTTCCCCTTGTCTTCAATCCCGTGTATCTTATAAGATTTTTTTTATATATCATTCGTTGACTTGAGAAGTCTATTCTAGGCCATTTAAACCACACATCTCATCTGCAAATAAATTTAAATACCAGTAATTAAAATCTAATTGCATTAATTTATAAAAGAGTGTTATGATTTTCATCAATTGTATATGCTCATTGGTCTCTTTTGAATTTAACATATCATCGTGGCCATTAATATTTTTCATGGTTTCTTGGGGTAATCTTGATGATACAAGAATATTAAGGTGGTTGGTCTTCCTTGACTTGAATGACAACAAGTCAACATACTTGTCAATGATCTATTTAGCATATAATATTTAAGGTGAATTGGTACTGATCAAGAATAAGCTCATTACTGTTGGAGGAACCTGTACTGATCAACAATAAGCTCATTGCTGTTAGCAGAGTGGTTTGTTTTTCTTTGTTATCTGATGAATTTAGAAATATAAAGCTATTTAATTTAGCTTGTCAGAATGAAATAATATGTAGGAGTAGGAATGCCGATTCAAATTATACCCTGGTAGCT
Organism: Zingiber zerumbet; assembly: GCA_037833815.1. Lineage (NCBI taxonomy): Eukaryota > Viridiplantae > Streptophyta > Magnoliopsida > Zingiberales > Zingiberaceae > Zingiber > Zingiber zerumbet. Next base: position 15,776,295 of record JBBMJZ010413098.1, on the reverse strand, counting down.
TGCTTGATCAGACTGGGTTTGATTTACTCCTGCAACTTCAATCATGAGCACTGATGCCTCATTGACTCAAGAGTAATCTTAATATAGACACTGATATATGTTTCTTCCTTGTTGGAAGTGGTACATTTATCCTGAAGATCTGAATACTTCCTCTTAAGTATATGTTTCATTCTTTTTGCTTCTTTTTTTTTTTCTTTTCAAATGAGGTAGAGCACTTTGTAAGAAAAAAATGGAGATGCTTGCTTGATTATATTTCATGTCGGTGCATTAGTTGTTCCATACATTTGCAAGTTGGAGCATCAGGTGTTCATAGTACATACAACATCAAGCTTTTGTGCTGATTAAAAACCCTTCATCCTGAGTAAGCTTGATCCATCTATAATCTTAATGGAACAACACAAAGGTTATGTGCATTGTGCAACAGCACCACCACCAACAAGCAATGAGTCCTAACATAAAGACTGCAAAAAGATTTATGAAAAAATTTAGCACAGAAAGCACCCATAGGCATGACATTTAACCTATTACTAAGTTGTGGCCATGAAATATGATGTTGCGTTACTCATGTATTCATTGTAGGAAGCAATAAACCTAGTTTTTGTCTAGCCAATACTTTTTCCTGATTATTTTCTACTTTTTGATGGTTTGGCTATATTTATACCTATAATGGGTAGATGGCTTGAAAATCAGTTTTCATTAGTAATTTTTATTTTCTTTGATCGTATGGTATTAAAACATACACAAAAATTGAATTGTTTGGTTGATTTATGTGTGATGTGGCTTTGCTTTATATCAATGCTCTTGTATTTCTCAAATCCTTTTTGAAGATAGTCTTGTGTGCTTATCAATCATCTACACTGACATGGATAATTGAATCTTTCAAAGTTTAACAAATTAATCCAATAGGAACTTTAATTGAAATGTTCTCATCATATCTTCATAAAGATAAAATTTTGAAAACGCAACATATTCTTTTACATTGTGCGTGTGGTTTTTCATGCAACTGAGAACATATTTCAATATTTGCGTATGGGAATCATACAAATGATTCCAGATAGGAAGGTACAGCTAGTAGGTACCAAAAACAGTCGTAAGATGTTTTTGTTTGGTAGCATATTCCCTAGCACTTACCTGATGTGTCTTATAACTGCAGATCTATCAGCATCAGCACAACAAACAAATGGGATGCCCTGCGATGGCTCAGCACCTGTCTAATACCCTTTACTACAAGCGATTCTTCCCATATTACACTTTCAACATCCTAGGCGGACTCGATAGCGATGGTTTAAAATCTGGAGACTCATTTCAAACTGTAGTTTTCAAAACATGCATCAATCTGCGATGACGTCCTAACACTACCTCGTTTGTTCAGGAAAGGGTTGTGTCTTCACATATGATGCTGTCGGTTCATATGAAAGAGTTGGCTACAGTGCTCAGGGTACCGGTGCAGGCCTTATCATACCAGTTTTGGACAACCAACTAAAATCTCCTAGTCCTCTATTATTACCTGCAAAGGTATATATTTCGTTCTAACATTTGGTTCAGAACTTACTACAGAAAACTTATTTTAATCACGGAATCGAACAGGATGCCGTCACACCGTTGTCCGAAGTGGAGGCAATCGATTTAGTGAAAGATGTCTTTGCATCGGCTACTGAAAGAGACATATACACAGTATCTCTCAAAACCGTTGTGCATCATCTATATGAATCTTAATTTCCAAAGACACTCATCTTCATCCGCGATGATATTTTTGCAGGGAGATAAGGTAGAAATCGTTGTTATAAACGCATCAGGCATCCGACAAGAGTTAATGGAGTTGAGGAAGGACTGAGCGATATTGGGAGCTGGAAGAGGAAGACTATTTATTGAGTCGTTGTCACAATTCCGAAGCTTCCTTGTCTTTTGTTCAGCTTCACTCTAGTCCAATGCAAATCGTATCCTTGTCGACGGAATGTATCTGGATTTTGATGCTTTAACACAGATATCCTAATGCACTTTATGTTCTTGCGGACAAGTATTTATGATTGGTCAAAAATCACTGCTATTTCTGATTATGTGAGGACATGGAGTTTATAAGCCTATAAAGTGAGCGTGGGCTATAAAATGCGAAAAAACCTTGCTCACTCGTCCTAATAACGTGGCATTTAAATGATCACACCACGTAATTTTGGATATCCATACGCTTTGCAATTCTCATCCATAGAAAATGTTTTCTATGTTTTTTTAAAAAAAACTTTATACAAAAGATCAGATTGATTAATAATACTAAATATTTCTAATATTTAAAATACTACGTTCATATTATTAATTAAATATCTTATTCTTTAAATATTCTAAATTTTATAATTAAATATCCTCTTAATTAAATATTTATGAGTTCTACCTATTACATATTTTACTTTTAAATATTTTAAATTATATAATAAAACATCTCAAAATAGGTAATCATTATATTACCCGCAACGAGAGATATTTGAGAAGAAATATTTGGGGAAATATCTCGTCTAACTATCCTGCCCAACCGAATATTTCCAAATTAATGCATATCTATCATCGTCAATTTTGCTGTCACAATTATGGAAGGAAAAAAAAAGATAGCGCATGCCACGCGAACGATACAGATCAAAAGATAGCGAGATCTAGTGGCCCGAGAAAGAGATCGCTGGTTAGGCGATACTTCCCAACCAATCGGCCCCCTCGAGAAATCCGTCCCTCTTTTTCCCATCGCTCCTTTATAGTTCCTCCTCTTCTTCCTCCTCACCGAAGCGATCTGCTCCCCGCCCTCTCCCGCCTGCCCGCTCACCAAGATGTCGGCCTTCTCCGCTGCCAAGATCCTCTCCCCTCCTCTCTTCGTCGCCCGGTTTGCCTCGGAGAAGTCGTTGTGCCCCTTCCTCTCGTCTTCCTCCGTCCCCGCCCTCACCCGCTCCGCACTCAGGTCAAATCGCCTCCTTCGCACTCCCCTGGCCGTATCCTCTGACGTCGTCATAGGCCAGAAACCGCTGGCCTCTAGCTCCTCCACCACCCAACATGTATGGAATTTCCGAGCGTTAGGAATTATCGTGCGAACGGGTATCAAGATTTGATCTTTATGAGGATCTGATGCTTTTTTCCCCCTTCGATTGCTGCAGGAGGACGTCGACCGCGAGGTAGCGTTGGTGCTTTACGAGGACATGGTATTGGGGCGCTTCTTCGAGGACATGTGCGCGCAGATGTACTACCGCGGCAAGATGTTCGGCTTTGTCCACCTCTACAACGGCCAGGAGGCCGTCTCCACTGGATTCATCAAGCTTCTTGAAGCCCGGGATTGCGTGGTCAGCACTTATCGAGACCACGTGCATGCCTTGAGCAAGGGCGTCGCTGCCCGTGCTGTCATGGCCGAGCTTTTCGGCAAGACTACCGGCTGCTGCCGTGGCCAGGGCGGATCGATGCATATGTTCTCTTCGACCCACAACCTCCTCGGCGGCTTCGCCTTCATTGGGGAAGGCATTCCGGTGGCAACTGGTGCTGCATTTTCTTCCAAGTACCGCCATGAGGTGCTTAAGGAGTCTAACCCTAATGGCCTTGATGTTACCGTCGCCTTCTTTGGGGACGGGACATGCAACAACGGCCAATTCTTTGAGTGCCTTAACATGGCGCAACTGTGGAAATTGCCAATTGTGTTTGTTGTGGAGAATAACCTGTGGGCAATCGGCATGTCACACGTCAGGGCAACCTCGGATCCGGAGATCTGGAAGAAAGGCCCTGCATTTGGCATGCCTGGCTACCATGTCGATGGAATGGACGTACTAAAGGTCCGGGAGGTAGCCATGGAAGCAATTGCAAGGGCAAGAAGGGGCGACGGACCCACACTTGTTGAGTGCGAGACCTACCGTTTTAGAGGTCACTCACTCGCCGATCCCGATGAGCTCCGGAAACCTGGTGAGCTCGAATCATTGATTCTCTGTGCTCCATTGTTTACCTTATTATTTGTTCTTTTTTTTTTGTCATTTTTGAACATAAGCACAGTCTAAGATCATATCAGCATTAGTTTGGAATTCCTAAGATGGTATTATTTCTATTGTTACTACGAATAAGTTCTTATTTTAGAGTCTTGAATGATCGAAAAAAACGACATAAGGATAGATATTGTCTGAATGAATTCTGAATAAAAGAAGACTGTACCTAAACCAAACTATTCAACTTTTTTGTTCTAGAAAGGTTTGTTAATAGATTGGTAACTGTCATGGTTTCTCATGGTTTTTTCAGAATAGGCTGTTTATAATTTGCAGCAAGAATTTGGCAAGTCATGGTCTACTATGTTTCTTGTGGCCTTTCTACTTGTTATCGGTGAAGACCGATTTGATTGAATTTTCAGTGCATTTCAACATTAGAATATCCTGCGTCTGGATATCTTTCTTTTCTTTGTTACCATGCAATTATAGATTGCTATCTATTTGTGCCATTTATTCATGATGTTTAGGAATGCCATGCAGTTGTAGTAGATAAATATCAGTTATAAGACATAGTATCTTCTAATATTCCTATTGAGGAATTGTGTTTGTGTCTTACGATAATCAACTAAATGAGTTAAAATATTACGACTAGTTTGTTTATAGCTTTTTAGATGCTCTAGTTAAAGATACATCACTAAACTATTTTGTTTTGGTGATCGATGTTACATTAACCTTTTCCTCGATAGGTTGATGAGTTTTTAGGTGTTCCAAGAGTGTTGTCTTCCATTTAGGAAGCCATTTTATGGGACTGTAGAACAATCCCTGCCACCCTGATTCTCCAAGTGTTCTATAAACTTGATCCTTTTCGTAACACTTTTACAGCTCTTTTGGTTGAGGTTTTACTGATCTTAAGTTTCAAAGCTAGGTCTCTCTGTTTTATGTAACTTACATGATGTATCAGAATTCAGTTATCATATTCTTTGAAAATCAACATCATGCAGCAGTAGAATCTTACTTGAATCCATAAAACATTCCTTTTTGGCAGATGAAAAAGCGCATTATGCCGCTAGAGATCCTATTGCGGCCTTCAAGAGCTACATTCTGGAGAAGAACCTCGCAACTGAATCGGAGTTGAAGGTCATCGAGGAAAAGATCGATAACCTTATCGAAGATGCCGTTGAGTTTGCAGATTCAAGTCCACATCCTCCTCGAAGCCAGCTCTTGGAGAACGTCTTTGTCGATCCCAAAGGATTTGGGATCGGGCCCGATGGCAAGTATAGGTGTGAGGACCCTAAATTCACGGAAGGCACAGCTCAAGTCTAAATTTATGGGCCAACATGCCAACAGAATCTTAGATCACTTAACCAGAGATTTTGACAAATATCATTCAGTTTCAGCGGGCATGTCCGTTTGCATTTCTTATGTTGCACGCGCTCTCTTGGCTATTTGCAGTCATTATTACCTTATGTGATTTATTGTGTTTGGGAAAGCATAATGCACGAGTTTATGAGAGTTCTTTCGATTCTGCACCAACGGGCAACGATTGCTTGCTGCTTCGATGCTGAATAAGTTAAACTGTTTATTAGTGCTACAATGATTATCATAAGGGGAAAATTTTAAAAGAGCATCTTAGATGTATCAAATCGGGAGATGTTTGTTGTTGTTTTTTTAATTCAAAAGGGCGTTTTATTTTTTGATAATATTTTTATTTTCCGTACTGGTAGTAATTATGATTATAATAATATGTAATAGTGTAATAGTTGTTGTATTATAATATATAACACTTAAGACAATATTATTGTAGTAGTTAGAAATTTTCATAACTTCAATAATTATTTAATAGTTTTTACAGCTATTTAAAGTAATTTTGAAAAAAATAATAATTTAAATTAAATTGATAAAAAAAGTATTTTGATTTAATTTTGTTCCGATTAAAATTTAAGGTTTAATATTTTAGAATATGATAAAGAGTTTTAATTAAAATAAATAAATTAACCTTTTATAGTGGATATAGTTATAAGAATGTTGCTACTGGGGAGTTAAAACTAATTTATTAAATTAATGAACAGGGTTCCTTTTATTAAACTAATTTATTAAATTAATTCTTTAGCAACATTTGCTGTACCATTATAGTAGATATAGTTATAAGAATGGTACCCTGTTCATATTAAACTAATATGTCCTGTATATCAATTTATGCGAATTGCAAATTGGATTAAAATTTTATCCAATTTGCAATTCGCATAAATTATTTAACAGGACATATTAGTTTGACAGGTTGGAACTAAATTGACAGCGCTAGTATCATTCTTAGATATTGATCCTGTCCGAACGCTGAATTGACGGACATCGGAGACGTGGCACTCCTTGCTAGCTCCTCGTGCGCTCCGATGATCCTGCAACAAAATAGAGCGGGCGGGGTTTCCTGGCGACGACCCTCCGACGCTCAAGTCAGGCAAGAGAAATGCAGAAAAGTGGCTCCAGAGGCAGGGAATCGCGTACCTCCGGCGAAGTCTGAGGGCTCTTATATAGAGCCATGAGAAACCTAATGCACGCATATCAAGGTGTGCACGTGTCCTGCCCTATACCCGGTATGAGTTTGTCAGAAAGACATGTCTGGTGCCTTACTGCTACAGTCTGAGCACTTCCTTGATGGGACAGCAGGATCTTCTGTCATACAGTGCTGTGTATGGTCTGATCATCGAACACGCTTGTTGTCAGTGGTAGGGGCTACCAGGATGACGTCACTGCTGCCCTGTGCCATTGGGTCTTTTCTTCCCGGGAGAATCATCCCTCCGCTCGGCCGGCACCTTACCTCCGACCCGGCTTAGGTGATATCCGGTCGGGATGATTCATGATCACCTGTTCGGACTAATACCCTTGTCTCGTTGCCTGACTCTTTGGCCGAACGGTCAGGCCGCTCGGCCTCGCACCCTTGTCTTGTGACTCGGCCGAGCGAACCACCCGCTCGACCTTACAAGTATTTCCTCCTAAACGTCGGAAACCCGGGCTCGTAGCCGGGTTGCTGCTCCTATGGCCTAAGACCCAGCCGGGTGGTCAGTATAGGGTATCCGTTCGGCAGGCTCCCGGGGTTAACCTCCCATTGACTCCTGACCGTCACGTGTCGTTGACCCTTCGCCCATGAGAACCCCTAGCTTTATCAACGGATCAGATATAGTTAATGGTAATCCTTATAGTAATAACGTTTTTTAAATTTATTTTTGCAACCCTTATCATAATGTAAAAATACAATAGTTATTATTAAGCCATATCTAAGTCATTATTAAACCATATCGTCACAATCTTGTACATAGAAAATGAAGAGAAACAAAAATATAAGAAAGGAAGATGCCAACAAATGCCTCGTGGAGGCGCAGGGAAGCTCAACCTGTGCCGTTGCTGCAATCACTGTCGCCGCAGCTACTGCTGTTTTCGTACACGCACAGCACCTTGCACTTCACCACCCCGCCGTCACCGTCGCTGTACAGGTGGAACCCGGGCGCCACCATCGTCCGCACGGTCGCCGGCGTCACCCTCCGCACTCGGTCGGCCGCCGCGTCCTCCATGTACCGCCCATCGAAGGCCATCCCCTGCTCCGCCTTCAGCAGGGGGACCGCCGGGTGCACGGACCGCGCCATCAGCCGCACCACCCACGACCATTTGGCCGCGCCGAAGAAAGCCTGCAGAAGCGGCTCCGGCCACGGTCGCGCCCACCCCACCGTCGCCACCACCTCGCTCATCTTCCGGTCGCAGAAGCGGCTCAGGCCCTCGCTGTAGTGCCGCGTCCCCCTGAGCAGCACCTCGTCCCAACGAAGCCGGTTGACCGCCTCGTAGCTGGCCCGGCTCGCCTCGCACCGGGCCGCCGGCTCGATCGGTCCGGCCCCCTCCTCGGCATCCTCCTCGAAGCTGGCGTGGAAAATCCGGTTCAGCAGCGCCTCCATGTGGAAGAGAGGCTTCCGATCGTAAGGTTGGATCAGGGACGCGACCCCGCCATCGGAGGCCCGGAGGTGAGCAATTAGCGAGCGGGCGAGGTGCCGCACGTCCGCGCGGCAGTCGGAAACGGCGCGGCGGAAGACATCGGCGGAGAAGGGGGGAGCTCTAGGGTCGGAGGGAAGGAAGGCGGTCCGGAGGTCGCGGCACTGTGACTCGAGCAGGAGGATCTTCGTCTCGAGCTCGGCGAGCGAGGTCCTGAGGCTGGAGGTCTCGTGCAGGGCCTCGTCGCGCTTCCGCGCGGCGTGGACAAGCTTCCTCGACATCTCTTCCGCGACCATGCGCCACTTTTCCTCGGCCGCCGGCGTGGGGCTCCGGCGAGTGAGGGAGAGGACTAGCAAGCGAAGCAGGCCGCCGGGGTCGGGCG
>JBBMJZ010413098.1:15751447-15767952 GCA_037833815.1 Zingiber zerumbet | reverse complement strand
GAGTGGGTTTGTGGACATATCTTGCGGTGGATGGCTTCTCCTCCGAGACGGCCTCGCATTCGGTCCGGCCGGCCCGCCGCCGCCCCGAGGCGGCGAAAGCGGTGGCGGAGCGGTGGAGGGGAGTGGGTTTGTGGACGTAGCTTGCGGTGGATGGCTTCTCCTCCGCGGCGGCCTCCCTCTCGTGCTCTGGAATCTGCGGCGGCAACATGGAAATCTGCAAACTCCAACGAACGACCAAAGCAAAAGCAACGTCAAAGGCTGGAGAGCGAGGAGGAAGATAGAGAAGGAAGGAAGAGGAGGGCGATCAAATAAAGAATAATGCAAATAACTGAATCAGAGATGAGATTCCAGTTGGTAAAATTTTCCGACTAAGAAGAGCTACTTCAATCATCAAATAATAGAGACGATACGATAATTACAGGAGTGGGACTGGTTGCAGACGACTGAAGCATGTGAACCACATTGATTACCAAATGCTGTTGCATGGTCCCTTCTCCATGTTTCAAATTCGAATCCACTCAAATTCGATTTTGACCCCGGGCTCGATGCCGATGCAGTCAACCATTTCAATTCTCAACTACAGTATGTTGTATTATTGTGGGATTACCAATCTATAATGCTGAATTGATGGTTCGTTACAAACACTGCTAGATTTATTTTAACAGCAGGAAGAAAAGAAAATTTACATAGGATCGAATCGGATCAATCATTTCTAAAGTTAGTATAGCTAGTTAAAAAATAATAATAGTAATAATAAAAATTCGAATCCACTCAAACGCGATGAAACTCAAAAAACGTTTTCATGTTTTTAGTCGAGTGAAATGGAGAGCTGGAATGATGCGGCTTTAGTCGCAGCAATTACTAGGGTTTTTCCTTTATCTCCCTGCAGGTCCTCCAGCTTCTGAGAGTCCAGCGCGGCAGATTCCAGTGCACAGTGGTGTCATGAGAAGTTGTCGCAGTTGATGCTGATACACCCTTGTTTGTTTGCAAGGGAGGTAATTTTTGCTTGCTTTCACACACACAGACACTGTACAAACTGTACTAGAACACGGCAAGTATATTTGTTCCAGAATTTTGACACTTTTCTCTTGATCTACCATTTCTCTTGCAGTGAAGCGTCGTGAGAAGAACGAAATCTTTGTTTATTTATTTAGAAAGAAATTAGAAGGTGTCTAGTTTAATATCAAGGGCAAATACCTAGATTAGTCCATGTTCGGTTGGAATGGTCTTTGGTATCTCTAGTTAGCTTTGTCCTGAGCAGCTTCCGTTGTTGGACGTTATGTTTTTGTGATCACGATTATTCTATTGGATGACACAACAAAATCTAAGAGCATTGAGAAATATTAGTGTTATTAACGATGTGGATGATTAAACATTTGATGATTCCCCCCTTCACCACATACAATGTGCAGTATTCCCTTGTTGAAGCATGAATGCTGCCGTGCTAAGAGAGGCCTTGAACTTCCACTCGAATAATCCATGAATATGTAACACCTCCTGGTTCAATACAGATCCAATTGCATATCGTAGAAAATTGCAATTAAGATATCTAAGGAAAAAAATTCCATTGAAACACACCTTTGTCTGCACCTTTATGGACACTTTTAGAAAGTCTTGATTCTCTTTTTCACTGTGGTAGACAATAAGATCATGCATATAGCTCCCTAACTTCTGACTTCTGTATGGTAACTTCCATCCATTTTTAGATTAATTGATGGTGCTTCAGGGACTGCAAACTCTTCACCAAGTGGATTTTGCTTCATTGTTACTGACAACTTTCATTGGTATAAATACTTGTCATTGCTTCAAAATGCAAGAATGATATTTCATCAAGGCGATGATTACTTCACAGGGGCTTAAGATTGAAAAGGCTACACTAACTGTGCACGGTTGTACTCCATCTTTGGTGAAACCAGAAAAGAAGAAAATTAAACTCAGCATCCACCTACTGTATAAAATAATTTTCAATTTTGTAGACAGTAACTGTATAAATTTCACTGGAACACAATTTCTACTGCCAACGTTTCACACTTCTGGCAAGCAACGGCTTTGTAACATGATTTGTGTATTTTCTTGAACCTGACATTGCAAGAGGAGTTTTCAGTAATCCATAACTATGAAAAGAGAAGAATATATTTAAATAGGAATGCTAGAGCTTCATTATATAACTCTCTTCTTTTTCGGCAACTAAAACTAATCTTTTCGACTTAAAAAAATATTATATAACTATAGCTTTATGCCTTGTTGAAGGTTGAACACTTGGTTTATGCAATGGTTGAAGGCCAAACTTACTTGAAGGCTTTAATGCATCTTTTATCTTTTTCTGGGAGACTGTTTTCTGTCCAATCTTTTTCGGAGGTGGTTTAGGTATTTTTGCTGGAGTTCTAATCCTGCATTTATCATATTGATTGGTTATACCAGCTGACAAAAAGTCAATTCATAGAAAAAAATACTAAAATAAATGTAAGGAACATAACAAGTGAGCAAGAAGTTAGTAGAGGGATGTAAAAAAGGGAAGATTTAAAAGTATTAACTCTTTCTCTTCAGAAGTTTCTGATGGTTTCTTTTGTTCAGGGAAGAGAAAAAACTCAACAGCACTGCTCATTGAACCATTTGTATCAGTTGCCACGGAGAGTACACTGTCAGATATGTCACTTAACAGCATTGTATCTTCATCATGAATACCCAAAAGTTCTACATCTGCAGAACTACTATAATCCAGTTTCTGTTCTGTTGGAAGTGAAAATCCTTGTCTCTGGTATTTATTATCTTCTGCAGACTTCTGTGAACTAGATTCAGAATGATCTACATTCCCTGAATTATTCTCATGACTTTTGGCTGTCTTACTTCTGCTCACTGTCTTTCGTCCCAATATTCTTTGTTTTAGTTGTACGGTAGTACCTAAGGTTGATATGGCAACAGGAGGAGAATTTTGTTTCAAAGGACCCTTATTATGTCTTTCTGTTTTTACACTAGGAGATTGTGATCTGAGAAGTTTCAGTTGTTTCAGCTGTTCAATCTCCTCTTCTTTTCTTGCAATTGTATCTTTAAGTGATGTTACCTGCAAGTCCAAATCAAAGATCAGAGAAACATTTTGGATTTGGTCATTATCTATATATATATATATATATATAGACAGACACACACACATATTATGTTTTTTTGGTTTATATATAGGCTTGGTTCACAATGGAAACTTATGGTTCCAATTTCAGTGACGTTTATAATTTTATTGAGAAACAGATAACCCAAATCTGTCCACATCTAATTAGTCTAATTTGCTAAGAAGCATGAAAAAACATTTCTGGTTGAAATTTTGTGTTGGAGATATTTTTGTGATTAATATTCAAATATTCCAGTAACTTATTTCAATGGAAAAAAAATTCGGTTAATGCATGTTCTTTAGTTGAGATGAAAACTTTTCAGCTTATGATCATAAATGCAAAACAGAAAAGTACCAGCCTACATTGCTACCTGTTCTATCAAGTCTCCAACTTCCTTGCCCTCCTTTTGGCCCCTTGCTGCACCTAATTCCACCCCATAGACTCTTTCAGCAAATTTCAAGGTACTGAAGGTCTCAGAGTAGGATCCTACATCTGGATTTATCTGTACAAACATAAGTGTCTTAGCATGTCCACCTGCATAATTGGTGTCTAAGTCAGGAAGCAAACTCAACATTATGTCACAATCTAAACAAGAAGATTGCATGGGCACCTAAAGAACTTTGTAGAACTTGAGTAAGCTTGCTGTTTCTAAATGGTACATAAGGGCTTTTCTGTGATAGAGCAAAGATAACATCCCCAAGAGCAGATAAAGATTTGTTGATATGCTGTGCTTCCTTGAGCCTGTCACCAATGACTTCAGAGCGGTCAACGCGCTCACTTCCAGCAAGATCAACCAGATGAAGGGAGCCACGCAAAGTGGTTTCACTTCTCAAATCTGTTCCTCGAACATGAACACTAAGAATACTGTAACAAAACAACATATGTAACTATTGAAAAAAAACACACACACACGAGATAATAGAAGGATATAATAATACAACTGCACATAGTTGACAAGAAGCTAGAACCTGTGCGATCGGCTGCTTCTTTCATTTAAAGCGGTGACACAGATAGCCCTGTTAGTCTGTCCTATTTTCATCAGTTCCAGAACATCAGAAGTTGATTCAACAGGATGGATACTGGCATCAGGGACAGCAAGGCCATTGGGTTGAGTAGCCGCCATAATACCAAGTGTGTGATAGTTAATTGAAAACAATCAAAGAAAATTTAGGGAGCTGATTCCAGAACCATTGAAGAACATAAATAAGGGAAACTAAGAAAAGAAGGCAAAAGTGAACATAAAATGCCCTAAACTGAAATATTATATCAGATAAAATTTTAAAGATCTTCCTCAAAGGCAGGCCCTAGAACATAAAATCGTAATAAAAGATGTAGAATTAAGGATATCTCTGTTGTGGGCCATGATTTGCAAGGAGATCACGCACTTGTTCGTTATATATTTCAACCATTTGAACACTCACTTCATGTATAAAGGTGCCTCTTCTATTCTGAGAAATATTAAAAAGGTCATTGAGAGCTCGATAGTTTACACCCCAATCTTTCTCAGATCCTCCATTAGGCCCTGTCTGGAAAAAGAATTTTAGTTTCACAATAGAATAATTTTGATAAGGGGACGGAAATTCAGAGGCAATTCCATTATCATTGGAACATCAACAGTAGAGCTAAAGATGAGAATAATACAAACTCAGATTACCATTGTATATGTTTTTCCTGATCCAGTTTGACCATAAGCAAATATACAAACATTGTAACCATCAAGAACAGATCGTATAAAGGGTCGCGTGTCTAAAAAGACCTCCTCTGCATACATAAAAAATCATCCGTTCAGACTAGGATAATGGAACCAGAAATTACATAATCATAGCAATAGTATTGTCCTGATTAATAAATAAACTATTCCATAAGATCAAAACCTTGAGTAGCAGAAGGACCAAACACCTTGTTGAAATTGAACATTCTTTTACCATCTTTTCCTTGTTTACTTGGATTTACAAGAACTAGCTCACCATTCTCACCAATACACTCTATAGTTTTTTGTCTTTTGTTTTCTTCTTCAGAAAGAAATGGCCTTATCCGACAATAAACTCTAATATTTCCTGTCATAAAAGTATAAGAAAACTGAGTCAGAATCTAAATAGAAGGTCAATAGTAGACACTCTCATGCTTAATGGACACCTTTTAGTTCCTGGACCTCATTATATAACTTCCGGTTTTCCGCAAGAACATCATGATAACAGTGTGCTGCATCTGTTAATGCTTTCAGCTTTTCCCCTATACAGAAGCCAGAGAGATAATTGAAAACAGAAAAGGTCAGAATATGAAAGTTAAAAGAGATTAGTAAAAAATTCTTACCGAGATTAGTGAATTCTTCAAACCATCTTTTTTCTGTATCTGTAATTTCATGCTTCATAGAATCATAGGATCCCCGCAAACCCTGGCACAACACCCAATTGCTCATTTCTTTATGTTGCATAAGGAAAAAATCAGTTGAGGATGAGAATGAAATACCTGAACCGACTGCAGAAGTAAAGCTATGAAACTTTGGAAAATGCCTTCCTTCTTGCTCCAATTCTGATATTTAGATCTTAACTCTACTTCTATCTCTTCTCTTCTTATCTTTGATTCTGATAATAGATGTTCAGCGTCCTTTAACCTTTGCTTCAACTCCAGCTCAGAATCCTTGGCAATTTTTTCTAGCCGCTGAAGTTGTTCTTGATGTGCCCTTTTCATTGTTTCTAAAGTCTGCTTAAGTTTTGAAACTACTTTGTCGCTATTTTCCTTTTCCTTAATTACACTAATGATATCTTCAGAATGTAATTGCTTTTCTTCAGCTTTCGATATTTCATCCTGTAGGACCATTATTTATAATGTCAAATGTGTAAATAAGAATATTTTTTATATTGGTCTATGAAAACTTCAAGCAGACTTAATTGTTCCAGCAGCATGCTTCAATTTCACTTCGGGATCCCTACTTTCTACTGTTTTTGCCCATTATTAGGGGTAAAATTTGAAACTTGAAACGAGTGTTCTGTGTGAAGCTTTTGTTTGGCAATTATCTGAATTAGAACATTGAACATTAAAAATAAGCAATCAGAGTGGACAAAGTTGTTCACTCAGATTTTATTAATACTAAAAGTCTATTATACACTGCATCTGAAGATGAGCTACATCAACTCCTGATAAAAGCTACAGCAAGGACTAGGCCACCAAGCCAAGACCAATCAAACAGAAGTCAGAAACTAGGAGCATAGATTAGAAAGACCGATAAACCATCTGGGCTTAGGCTGATGTCCCAGGGCAAATTAGACCATGACCTTGTTTCAAGCTTTGGTGCCCATGAAGCAAGAGTTCCATCATTTCTGAGGATATCATAGGCCACTCTGGTTAAGTATCCTAGCTGTCCTTCAAGATACCATCACAATACATCCAAGGGGTTAACTAAAGGTTTGGAAGGAAGGAGTACCTCTAACAATAATGCAAGCTCGACAAGGAGAACTATATCTAGGAAGTCAATGTTCCAGCACCACCTTGGCCTATGTTATTTGTACTTGGATGGAAATAGGAGAGAAAAGAAAAGAAATGAAATATCCATTTCATTTGTTTTTATTTGGAAGGAAATAGAGAAGAGTAAGGAATTTTAATTCCATCCATATCCTTTATGTATTTCTGCCCAAATTGAGCGGAAATATATGGAAATAGAATTTACACCTCATAAACACAAAAACAAACAGGTTTCTCTCTCCTTTCAATTCCGTCTGAATAACCAAGAAAAAAGAAAGAGTCAAAAATTAAATAATAAAATAACAAGTATTCTTTCTTCAAGCAAGTCAAATATTTCATGAGTGCCACTATTCAAACATCACTTTATAGTTTACTAGATAGACTTGACCTTACACGGGAGGGACCACTAATGTGACGGCTTCACCTTTTGCTGCACTAGATAGACTTAAAGCTTGATTGGTGACAAAACAGTACACTCAGATAGATGATGTTAATTACATGCATCTTTTTTTCAGTGTTATGATTGGTACAGTTACGCTTTTCTCACCTTGATAGCATCTCAATGATCATTAAATAGCTAGATATCAAGAATGTTTTTCTACACAATGAATGATGCATATATGAAGAATCCTTCTTGTTATGTTGTTCAAGATGTGTATAACCCCGTGTAAACTGACAAAAATCTCTGTATTGAAGCCATATCCTAGAGCATTGTTTGGTAAATTGAGCTTTGCTCTTATCCAGTTTGACATCACAAGTGAGCTGGACCATTTGATGTTTCACATTAATTTTCAGTTTGGAAAGTGTATTATTTTAAAAGGAATTGATGACCCATAGTAGGTTATTATTTTCTTATTGGACGAAATCGAATATCTCAGAGAAGAAAAATGACTATGGTTGTGCAGAGGTGATATAAATGGCAACGGTCTTGCAACATGGAGCTTGTTGGCTCTCAAACAACTAATATTTGAATTGTCTATTGAACTTACTAAATCAATTAAGCTATAGCTAATTAAGTTGTTATTAGCATTGCTCCACAATCTTTCATGAGAAGACCAAACATAAAGAATACTACATTTTTTTGTTAGTTTCAATGACTAGTTAGCAAACTTATTAACTAATCCTTTGATAGATGAGGCCTAGTATCATATTGATATATGGGATTATCATGTTTAATTAATTTAGAATGAACCTGAAAATAAAAAAGAATAAAAAAGACAACCTTTAGCTGCTGAAGCTGGTTAATTACCATCTGAGACATGAAGAAACAATTCATTAGGTAGGGCTAAAATTGTCTGCATGCATATGAGAGCAATACACTGCATTAAAATATGAGTACCTGTGCTTCTTCATTTGATGCATTTGCTAGTGTTTCTAGCACTTTGATCCTTGATTGAAAATTTTCTTCACGAGCTTTAATCAGATTATTTTGCTGTTGCATGAAAAAGAAGAAAAAAACCACTGTAGTGTACATATTGATAGATTTTATGAATGTGAAACCCAATTTCTTACATTTCGTATATGCTCTGCTTGTGTTGCAATGCGTCTTTCAATCTCATGTATAACCTTTTTCAGAAGGCATGCTACACTCTGGGACAAAAGTCACTAAGATCTGAGAAATGTTTCATCATACTATGTACATAGGCTACAAAGAGAAACTGGAAAATACAAAAAATATGTACAGACAAAAAGTAACAGGCCTGAAAGAAAGATGGACCATTACTATGGAGTCAAATTAAAATTTCTAAGATACGGATACCTACATAAGGTATTTCCCCATTCACCCTTTCAATACTTTCTTCCAGAATTCCGTGAATGACACTTAAAAGAGATTGAGTGGAGGCATTCTGCAAGCAAGTGATTAAATAAATACATGTAAGCAATGATGAACTGATCATGTGAAAAGTGTAAGAACTTATATGAAAACAAACCTCTATCATGGTAGCTTACATCTAAACTGTTTGATTTCAACATTTCTGAAATCTTAGCAGCAGGAAGTTCACTATAGCGTCCTTGCTTTAGTTGGAAAACCTCATGGAACTTATGCCCGTTATGATGAGAATGAGGAGTTGATGGCTCTAACATAATGAGAATTTTACTTAAGAAAATTATGATATAAAATTATAATTAAATCAACTTTAGAAGTCATATAATTCCAGAAGTTTCATTGTAATGGACATATTCCGGAAGTTTAAGTTGCTAAGAAATGTCTCCATCTTGAGTATTAGAGAAATATATGAATGTTAGTTGCTTAGTTTTATAATGCACATTTTTCTTCATGATCAATTGCGAAAAAAGTTGTTGGGAGTACTCATGGCTTTAATTCACCAGTAGTTAATATTAGATCACACTAGCTACAGCTAATGTCTACAACCATACCTGAGAAAACAGGACTAGCTCGCAGCAGATGTTTCAATCGCAAATTTGCAAGGCTGTTTAGCCTGCCCTCTGATGAATCTGCAGACTTCTGTCCACCATAACGGTTATCCTCCCGACAAAATTTCAGTGACTTGACCCTCTTGAATTCCATCGGTTTTGACGTTTCTCTTGCTTCAACCAACCGATTCAATGGTAACTTTATATTCTCTTCACTGAAGTTGCAACTGAGATGATTCTTGAGACACCAAAGACAATATACTACTGCAGTCATAGGCCCCTGATCCCACAACACATAAAATCAACTTCAATAAAATTACCTTATTGCATTTATTCAATCATATGCTAGTTGCTAGAGATACATCCATAACTAGAACAAACACAAAAGGAAGATTAACAAGTTCCAGAGGCTCCTAAGAGCCTTAGAAGATCATTGCATGCAATCCTTGGCTTCTTCATGTAAAAGGGATTATTTTCCTGACATAAGATCTTGGTTACCTTGCTCATAAAGGAGTATTGCCAGGTAATTGTATGATGGCATGTACATGTCTACCTGTTCAAGGTCTGAAAAATTGAATCCTGGCAATCCCATCTGCTCAACAGCCGACACAAAGCTAGTTATACAGTCAAAACGCTTCTCGGTCGAAACACGATTCCCATTACCAATCTGCGAAGTGTTCACGCAACAGTTAAATAAGAGAATCTCTCACAGGAACAAAAACATCAAGAACATTTCGGGCGTCAGCAGTCAAGAACCCCACCTCTTCCGATTCAAAAAGTCTGAACCTATTAAGGATGCGGAATAATACTGCCCCATCGAGCAGCCTCGCCCGGAGGCCTTCCTCCGACGCATCGCTATCCACGACGAGGTCCGGGAACAAACCGTCGATCCATTCCACCACTTCAGCCCGCCTCTTGGCTGAAAAGAATCAATCCACCTTCAAATCAGCCATCCCTAAAACAGAATGCGCATCCAAAAAACAGGTCCGAATGGTCATCTCACCAGGATTCTCGTCGTCGATTTTCATACATCCCATCTCCGGATCGGCGCATTCTCGGCTCGCCGGAGTGTCGTCGGACTCAGGCAGTTCAGGCAGCGCCCCGAATTTCATGGGGCGGGCTGGCGATCGCACGAGCGACCGAAAGAATCCAACAGAAGGAACTGGGAAGCCAACGGCTTTCGATGGAGAGGGGAGGAGGGAGGCGACATTGTCGCCTCACCTTGTTGCAGCCCGGAAACAACTCCGCGCTACGAGGCTCGAACGTCGGCCTTTCCGCGTCTCCAAAACAAACGAGGTCGTTAACAACCCTGTGAAATATATGGAATATAACAATTTTCATTTTCCACCCTATGCTACTCACAATTTTATTTTGCTATTAAACTTACAGTTAAATTTTATATTTTACTCTTATAGTTTAAGATATTTAATTGTCCCTATCTCTTTCTTTTATTTATTATTATTATTTTTTTCATCTATTGGAATGGTATCGTGAACTCATAAGTTCAGAAACTCTTATCTCCTCCTTTAGTCATTTCCTTTAGTAATGCGATCGTAATCCCTTCATTTTTTTTATTAAATATAAAAAACTCTTTTAATCTTAATATTGTCGATCCCCGTTTTCTTATAAATCTTAATTTCTTGTTCAAGCGGAGTACCAATATGGTCTAAGGGACTGAGGGATTGAGGGCACAAGAAAGAAATATTTTGACGCAACAGTAAATTATTGTTATATGATCTTGATTTCCATGTTCCTATCTAAGACTGTGATTTGATGAGTCTGTGAAGAACAACTATCGCGTGAAAGATTGCAAGTGACATGGTGGCAAAGGGTCAGCACAAAGATCTTACACACGCTCTTAGTAAGAAGTTAGAATAAGCACCAAGGTTGAACTTGGTGTAACCACTCCAAAGCTCCAGTTAGCACAAGGGCTAAGAGAAGTTGAAGGTGATGTAGTTAAAAGTCCATATGGTTGTGTTTATATACTTGTGGCCACGGGGACGAGCGACTATATATATAGCGGCGAATATATCTGTTGATGTTTTCCATGTCTTTCGATAGAAATGGTCCCATGAATGAAACGATTATGTCACCTTCCACATTTTTAACGGGCCACGTAGAATGGGTGACGACTGTGCCCAACAAGGCTAAAGAAGTGAGAGAAACCGAACCGAAGAAGTCTGGAATGCCGAGCAGAGGAGTTGGGTGCCTAAGCTATGGGAGTCAAGTGGCGGAGTCGAGGTAGTCGGGGATACTAAACTAAGGAGCTCGGGTGACTAAGTTGTGACAGTCGGGTAATGAAGTTGGTGTCAAATTGAGAAACTCAGGTGACTGAGCTCTGAGAGTTGGTAACAAAGTTGAGGGAGTCGAAGGTACTGAATTGAGGAACTCGGGGTGATTGAGTTGTAAGAGTCGGGTGCTTGATATGGGAGTCGAGAGGTGGAGTTGAGGGAGTTGAAGGTACCGAACTAAGGAGCCCAGGTGACTGAGTTGTGAGAGTCGAGTGCTTAAGGTATGACAGTTGAGTAGTGGAATCGAGGGAGTTGAAGGTATTAAACTGAGGAGCTCGAGTGACTGAGATGTGAGAGTCAGGTAACATAGTCAAAGAAGTCAAAAGTGCCTAATTGAGGAGTTCTGGTAATTGAGTTGTGAGAGTCAAGTAACGGAGTCAAATAGCTAGGCTAAAGGAGTCGGGTGTGTCACGTTAATGAAGGTTGACATTCTATTCCCCCTTAACATATCATTTTGCTTGACTTTTGATTAAGAACTTGACTTTGCCATGACTCTGCCACATGGAGACCTCCACATCCGCCTTACCATCCCCAATTTGAGTTACGAAAATGACCTCTTGTAAAATATAATAGATCTAATTATTAGAATTTTAGGGTCATAATTATAATTATAAATGTCTAATGTCATCGTGATCAAATTAATGATTAAGGAATATAACTTAAGAGTTTAATTGTTATGAATATATTGATATGGATACCATGTGTAATTTCTAATTTGTTGAGGGGCTAAATTAAAAATAGATAAACTTATGCTTATATAAATAAAGGTTATGATTTCAGTTTGTAGATATAACTTTTGTTTTGTTCCTCATCGACAAAATTCTTTGGATTTTTAAGAAAATTTTATAAATTGAAGATCTTATCCAAAATCATCGTACTATAGATTTGGTATGCTTTTATAAACTCATTATGTTATTAATTGGTATCAAAACCTTCTATTCCAAATTCTTAGGGAAACATTTTTTTTTAGTACAAAGTTTTGTCTTTGTACAATTTCGGTTTTGGTTCTTATATCATGTTGCAATTTTATTTTATCATCGCAACTTCCACCGGAGAAGGGAAAGCGTTTCGGGAGGTTGCTTGCGACTGTGTTCCTGGGCCGATGACGACATCCAGGATGGCCGGCAATGCGCTAAATGTCGCTTCACGCCTTTTCTGCTCATCGCGTATGCTGGTGACCAACGGTGGGCCACCGACGACCAACTTCATGCTAGAGGTAGTTTTTTGGGGCATTACAATTGGCCGGAGATGCGCCCGTGGCGGGCGAGTTGGCTGTGGTCGTCTTCACTGTTTCTACACAAGTAGACGTCGGCGACCACGCGGGCCAAAGGTGACGCTAGGAAAGGGCCGACGACTGCCCCAATATGCATTCGGTTGACTGTGTGGTCTGCAATTGCTGATGTGGTAGTTGGTAAGGCGTGGAGGCGTGCAAAACAAAAACAAAAACAAAAACAAAACCACGTTTTGTTAGGTGGTTTGAGAGGAAATGATATATATATAATTATTTAAAAAAAAAGTAGCAGTTATATGGCCATTTGAAATAATTACCCTTATTTTATCCCGTACTCCATTAAATGTAATTATTTGGATAAAATAATTTAATTTAATTATTTTATAATATTAAATTTTATTTGGATTGTATGGGTTCTATTAGTATCTATTATTTTAATTTAAATTAAATTTAAATTATATGTCGCCAAATTGACCTCTATTATTTGAATTTAATTTTAATTAAAATATTGAGGTATTATATTTATATTAGTATTAGTCGGCCCAAAGGTGATTTATACTTAACAAAATACATATTTACTTGTGATAATAAACACGTAACAATTATAAGATTTTATTTGTTATTTTTTATGAATATAATAAATCGATCCAAAGATAGATTTATTATTTGTCATGCATTAGTGTTATGTTTGATTATTACAACAAGAGTAATACTTGCAAATAATATTACTGTCCAAAGATTTGATATTGTTGTTGCACTAAGTATCTTTAGATAGGATTTACCATTTATTTTAATTGATTCTAAGTGAGTATGTTATTTATGTTATAATTCTTATGTTCTCTTTTCAGTAAATGTTGCTACTATTTCTGCATGGATCCTTAACGGTACAAATTTTAAGGATTGAAAGGAGAACATTATAAGTGTTCTTAGCTGCATGGATCTAGATCTTACGATTAGGATAGATCAACCCACTGCTCCTACAGATACTAGTTTCTCTTAACAAAAGGCTACATATGAGAAGTGGGATCGCTCTAACCGCATGAGTCTTATGATCTACAAGTGCAACATACCTGAGACTTTTAGGAGTGCGATGTCTAATAGTCTCACCAAAGATAAGGAATATCTCGATAAGATTGAGAAGCACTTTGCCAAAAGCGATAAAGTGGAAACAAGCACAATTTTAAAGAGCTTGATTTCCATAAAATATAAAGGCAAAGGAAATGTTCAGAAATATATATATCATGGAAACGTCCCACCGTGCATCAAAATTGAAGGCACTTAACCTTGAATTGTCAGATGAGATGCTTGTGCATTTAATGCTTATTTCTTTTTAAACCAATTTAGTCAGTTTCAAATCAATTATAATTGTCAAAGGGAAAAATAGACTCTTAATGAGCTCATTTCATACTGTGTTCAAGAGGAAGAGAGGCTGAAGTCAAACAAGGCCGACAATGTCTATTTGGCAAGTGCCCCTAAAGATAAGGGCAAGAAAAAAAAAATGATGCTACTAAATGTCCTTATGTAAAGAAACAAAAGCGGGATCATGACAAAAAAGGTTGTTTCTTATGTAACAAGTCTGATCATGTCAAGAAAGAATGTCCTAAGTATGATGCATGACATGCGAAAAAGGGTATATTTTTAAATTTGATATGTTCTGAAGTAAATTTAGTTTCAGTACCTAGAAACACTTTCTGGTTAGACTCTAGTGCTACTACTAACATTAGTGTTTCAATGCAGGGTTGCTTGAGCTACCGAAAGCCAACTAATGCTGAAAGATGCATTTATGTGGGTGATGGCAAGTCGGTTGAGGTGGAAGCAATAGGGCATTATAGATTGTTATTAAGCACTGGTTACTATTTAGACTTAATAGATACTTTTGTTGTACTGTCATTTAGACGAAATTTAGTTTCTGTTTCTAATTTGGACAAATTAGGTTATTGTTATTTGTTTAGAAATGGTCAGTTCAGTTTATCTATTAATTCTACTGTTGTTGGAACCGGTTCACTTATAATTTATAACAATCTATATATGCTTGATATAAATGCTTCTTATATTGAAACCCTGAATGTAGAATCACGTGGTACTAAGCGTAAATTTAATAATGAAAACTCAGGTGTCATATGACACAAACGTTTAGGACACATCTCTAGAAATAGAGTTGAACGACTTATATCAGATGGAATTTTACACTCCATTGATTTTACAGACCTAAATGTTTGTGTTGAATGCATTAAAGGCAAACAGACCAAAAGAAAGAAAGAGGGTGCATATAGAGCTACAGAAGTATTGGAATTGATACATACAGATGTTTGTGGACCTTTTCCAACACCTTCTTGGAATGGTCAACGATATTTTGTGTCATTCATTGATGATTATTCTCGATATGCATACCTATTTCTTATTTATGAGAAGGCTCAAACATTGGACGTTTTCAAATCATTTAAGGTTGAAGTTGAGAACCAACTAAACAAAAGAATTAAGAAAGTCAGATCTGATCGTGGTGGTGAATACTACGGTAGATATGACGGTTCAGGTGAGCAACGTCCAGGACCTTTTGCTCAATACCTAGAGGAGTGCGGAATCGTCCCACAGTACACCATGCCAGGCTCACCAAGCATGAATGGTGTAGCTGAACGACGTAATCGAACTCTTAAGGATATGGTAAGGAGTATGCTTAGTCATTCAACCTTACCAATGTCACTCTGGGGAGAAGCATTAAAGACAGCAGCTTACATTCTAAATCGAGTACCCACTAAAGCAGCTACTAAAACACCTTTTGAGCTTTGGACAGGGCGAAAGCCAAGTCTCAAACATTTTCATATTTGGGGATGTCCAGCTGAGGCTAGACCATATAGGCCACATGAAAAGAAATTAGACTCCAGAACTGTGAGTAGCTACTTTATTGGATATTCTGAGCGATCACGGGGCTATAAGTTTTATGATCCCAAAGTAAAGACCATCTTTGAGACGGGAACTGCAACATTCTTTGAGGATATTGAGTTTGGGGGGAAGAATAAAGTAATTGACCTTGTCTTTGAGGAGGAATGTATTCCCACTACTCTTCAAGAGGAAATGATTTATATTCCTATGATTGCTTCCGATAATAATCAGGATTTTATTCCTATCAGTGATCAGGATGCAATAGAAGAACAACAAGACATTGTTAATCAACTCCCAGAAGAACAAACTCAACAACCTCAAGAACCAATGTGTGTAGAATCAGTGCCTTTACGAAGGTCCACTAGAGAAAAGAGGAGTGCTATTTCGGATGATTACATAGTACTACTTCAAGAACATGAGGAAAATGATGGTATGATGGAGGATGATCCGATCAACTTTCGTCAAGCCATGTAAGATTCAAATTCTTAAAAGTAGATTGAGGCAATGAATGAGGAGTATAAGTCAATGTAAGACAATAAAGTCTAGGAACTTGTCCTATTATCAGAAGGTGTGAAATCCATTGGTTGTAAGTGGATTTTTAAAATCAAATGGAATTCAAACGGTAATATGGAAAGGTATAAAGCACATCTTGTAGCTAAAGACTATACTAAAAAATATGGGGTTGACTTTAAAGAGACATTTTCTCCAATTTCAACGAATGACTCTTTAAGGATAATCATTGTACTTGTCGCACACTTTGATATAGAACTCCATTAGATGGATGTCAAGACAGCTTTTCTCAATGAAGACATTGAGGAAACAATCTATATGGTGCAACCAGAATGCTTTGTATCAGAAGATTCAAAGAGTATGGTTTGCAAATTTAAGAAGTCTATCTATGGATTAAAGCAAACTTCCCGTCAATGGTACCACAAATTTCATCAAATAATCATCTCATTTGGTTTTTAGGTAAACGTGGTAGATGATTATGTGTATCATAAGTTCAGTGGGAGTAAGCATATCTTCCTAGTTCTATATGTTAATAACATTTTGCTTGCCACAAATGATATGAGTATGTTAAACAATACCAAGAGATTTCTATCTAGATATTTTGAAATGAAAGATCTTGGTAACGCATCTTTTGTATTAGGAATCCAAATA
>JBBMJZ010413098.1:15729927-15740426 GCA_037833815.1 Zingiber zerumbet | reverse complement strand
TCAGGCCCTTGTGTCTGCTCTTGGCTATAGTGAACAGTGTGGATCTTCAGTCGATGGGCATGAGACTTCCTTGCCTGATTGGAGTCTCCGTTAGTTGGGCCTCTAGCCATCATGCCGATATCCCTCCGAATGACATTATTGTGATTTTCCTTATGCTGCATCGGGGGATAATCTTGCTATGCTCGGGAGGGGGCTTGGGCCCGGTTCTCTTGCCGCTAGGGCGTTCTTTGACGTCGCTCAGCTTCTTGATATTCTCTTCAGGGCGATTCGTCCAGCCTCTGATAATGATGATGGTTGGGAGACGGTGACCAATGGTGGGATGCTTGGTTGGTCGCCTCATGCACCTCTCGATTGTAATGATAACGATCGTGAGTATTGTGTGTCACTAATTAATGATATGTATAGAATTCTGGAGGAGCCCTTCTAGGAGGCTCGGGAAATCTTCTCTGCTCGGCCTCCGCGTGCTGTACAGCTTGAGGCCGCGGCTCTTGGTGATGAGGTTAAGGGCTCAGGGTCCTTTATGAGGAAGAGGTGGGGGAGGAGCTCGAGGCTCCGCAACAGGTAATGGAGTGGGTGCGATGACCTCCTTTGTTCGAGCGAATTGGGCTTCCTTTACATCAATATATTTAGTCATCCGACCAAGTAACTGATCGAAGTCTCTTGGGAGGCTTCCTAATTAGGGAGAGAAAAAATTTGTTGTTTACAAACCTTGATAAAAGTAGCTCATTAAAATCTCAAGGGCGACTGAGGGAACATCCATTGCCACCTTGTTAAACTTTTTAATATTGGCTCTGAGTGTCTCCTTGGGTCCTTGCTTGAGCAAAAAGAAGAACATGGTGGTTTTGTAGTAACGACTGCTGGCAAAATGGTGGAGAAAAGTCTTACGAAAATCATTAAAACAATAGATGGATTTGGTTGACAGTCGTTTAGACCACCAATGTGTCAAGCCAGAGAGTGTAGTGAGGAACACTAGGTATTTCATGTCATCTGTGTACTGATGAAGGAGGGCGGTGTTTTCAAACTTAAGGAGGTAATCTTTTGGATCAGTTGACCCTCCATATTTCCCTATCGTCAATGGTTGATAATGTTTTGGCAACTTATCTCCCAATATTTCCTGGGAGAATGACATGCTTATCCACTCAAGAGAACCACTGGCCATCGAAGCTTTCCCCTTGCGCAAACCTCATACAAGCGCCTCCGCAGTAGACAACTCTTGGGGCCTTTCCTCTCGGCCCATTTCTCCGAAAGGAGTGCGGAATAGTGCCTTGTGATGTGCTATTGAGGATAGTGGCACAGGTAGTAGATTGACTGGTTGGATGGGTGGTTGCACGAAACCAGTAGCTAGTGAAGGAACTGGCTGAAACGCAGTTGAGCATTCTACTCGAGTCCTTCTCTTAGTGTGAGGACCTATCCTAGATGTGGCAATGTACCAGCGGCAACTACTTACTGTTGTTGCACTAACTTTTATACTCGAGTGACTATCAGTAACTTGAAATCCTCTTGAGATAGGGTGACGGTGGTGAATCGTCTAGCTTCTTCCATCTTTACATTTCAGATTCAATTAAAAGTTCTTACAGACTGTGCCAAATTTGATTCTGTCTGGAACCGGAGGAAATGACACGCTGGGTAGGTGGCAATGCTGTTAACCTGGAGAACACTTTACTCGGGAGAAAACGATGATAAGCTAGAGTAGAAAAGAGCTCCAAGTGCCTCCATTCTCTCTGTACACATGGAAAAGAAAGCTCACAAAATGTTAGGGAAAAAACCAAAGAAGGGATCTCTAGCGTAGACCCTCCGACGCTCAAGTTAGTAGATGACTGAGCGGAATGTGGAGAAGAACTACAGTAAAATTGAGTAAGCGTAGTAAGAAGTTGTAAGTACCCCATGATAGTTTTGATGTGATTAACCAAGTTAAGTTAGGTCATGTGCATTTGATCCTTGTATCTAAGGGTGCAAAAACTTAGGAAAATAAGATGTCGAGCGGAAGATGCAACTAGCGAGAAGGATGACATGGGAAAAGGAGCCGACAGACTCAGTGCATCCGAAGGACGAGATGTTATGAAAGAGTACATCAGTAGATGAGAAAGACTTGCATGGTGTTCGAGGGATGACAAGCTAAGGAGGAAGCCTGCTCGAGGAGAAGATCGGACTTGAGTTCGGGTGAGCTCAATTCCGATTAGCTGGAGAATCACCCACGCAAAGAGGTCAGTTATTAAGCTAATTTTGCCTTTTGGAAGCCGCCTTCCATGGCTTGGAAGGCGCCTTCGATGAATAGTCGGAGGTGCCTTCCAGCCCATAGAAGGTGCCTTCTAGTGACCCTTGGCGAAGATAGAGTTTTATCTTCGATGGATAAAACTTATCTGATAAAAGGCACCTTTGACTATCTTGGAGGCGCCTTCTAGCCTCGGATAGAGTTTTTCAGGGGCTATAAAAAGACTTCTGGAGTTAAGAAATAATCAACAACTTAAATTACAACTCTTGTAACACTTTCCTAGCATTCTCTTGAGCTTTTCAACGATTGTAAGGGGTTTCTCGGCCTGTAACGAAGGAGATCTTTTAGTACCTTTCATTTTCTTATATTAACAGCCACCTAGGTTGTAATCAAGTAAAACTCTAACCTCTTAATCTTTTTTTTAAAAGTTATTTAGTTTAGTTTTATTATTGTTATTTTAATTGTACTACTAATCAAGTCCAAAGTTCGAGAAGATGTTAATTGTATTTTGTAGGCAATTCACTCCCTCTTGACGGTCCTGCTGTGCTAACAGAAGTGATGCGTAATCTGTAAAACGTATCTCGCCAATGGAGAGAACCCCCTCTATATACCACCTCTCATAACCTTCATAATCATAAGGTGACAAAGAATGTCGGGTGTCAGTATTGGTCGAGTAAAGGAAGACATACAACCTGCGAAATGTATAGTCACAGTCCGAGAAATCTTCCATTACACATATGCACCACTTTTGTAAATTACGCCATTAATGAGGCAGTTAAGAGAATATTCTGTTAGCTGATGGAAGATGTATAATCACATTCGAAGAAGGTTTCATTGAATGCACCTGTTATAATAGACGAATATTCTCTAAGGAATAGTTGTTACTCTCAGCAGATTATTGTGATTCTCTGATAACACTGTCCCCTAAAGATATCTTAGTTGGATATTTAGCCAACCGGTTGTATATTGGCAAAGTACTACATAAACAGAGTACCCAGCAGAGTAGGGGCATTCGGCCTATCGACCGCGCAGCTGTATATTGTGTAATGCTAGAGCTTTGATATTGAAGCAACATGGAGCTAAGTCCTCTAGGTCAGGTTGATTCTATAACTGGCCGACCATATGTTGGGATACTTACATGAGGAATGGGGAACCGAGTCTCAAGAAATCTGATCGTTATTTTTAGTCGATCATACAAACATTGGGAGATTTGTCCTTGAGATGATAACCTGAGCTCCGGAAGTCTGACCGAGTCTATAATGAGAATTATCTTGTGCATTTATCTTCTGTACATATAGGAGATGAGCGTGCTAAGCTGTGTAAAACTGGCCAGCTTTATTACTGACCGAATTGATAATAGGCTATCCATCCCTTAAATTTGATCGGTTATTGGCTAATCAAATATATAATATGTGCCTTAGAACAAAAATGGAGCACTAGGTCTCTTGGGTCTGACCGACCTTTAGATCAGTCAGTCTTGTTCTGAAGGCCTTAGTGAAGGAGCAAGGTCCTATTAAGAGTGACCCGCTGATTGCCACATTCCTTTTGTCGTTATCTCACCTTAACTTTAATTGTTACGTCATATCTAAGTTTGTTCGTCATGTCCCGCATCATTATCATCTGTGAATCTAATGAGTAAATAGGAGAAGTTGGATTATAGATTTTCTAAACGACGTCAATATTTAGGTCAATATATTTTCTGAGCGAAGTTGGAACAATGAAATTTTAAAATAAATTTTGAAATGCTAAAATATGTATTTAATTGGAGCATGAAAGGAGAATTTTTTTAAGGAAAAATTTGTATGCACTCCTTAAATCACAATTTAAATTTTACATGTAGTTCTCATAGCAAAAAAAAAACTTTATTTCTACTTCCTACTTAAACATAATAGATATTAATTTATCTAATTACTCCTTATAATTTTTAGGTATAAAAAAACCTAAAAATAATTATAATTCCTCTTAAATTTAGCATATTAAACTAAAATATAGTATATTTTTTTATTAAATTAAACATAATTTTTTTTGACCTCAATTGAATGAAAAATATACTAAATTATCTTTAAATAGTGCTCAATTGAATAGAAAATATACTAGATTCTCTTTAAATTATATTAATTTAGGAGGAATTATATTAAGCGGAAATAACCGTGTTCAATTTATCGCTCCCTAACCAAACATAATGGATATCAATTTACCTAATTGCTCCTCATATTTTTTTTACCAAACATAATGAATATCAATTTACTTAATTTTTCGTCATATTTTTTTTAGGTATAAAAGGTCTAAAAATGAGTATAATTCCTCTTAAATCTAGTACATTAAACTAAAATCTAGTATATTTTCTATCAAATTGAGCACAACTATTTTTCTACCTCAATTCAATGAAAAATATACTAGATTCTCTTTAAATAATACTCAATTGGATGAAAAATATACTAGATTCACTTTAAATGATGTTAAATTTAGGAGGAATTATATTAAGAGAGAAAAAAATTGTGCTCAATTTGATAGAAAATATACTCAATTCTAGTTTAAAGTACTGAAATTAAGATGAATTATACTCATTTTTAGATTTTTTTTATATTTTAAAAATATGAAAGATAATTAGATAATAATATTTGTACGAGAAAGTTAAAGTAAATAAAATTTTACATGCATGAAATAGAAATAAATTTTTTTTTAGAGATGGTAAGTAAAGTT
Organism: Zingiber zerumbet; assembly: GCA_037833815.1. Lineage (NCBI taxonomy): Eukaryota > Viridiplantae > Streptophyta > Magnoliopsida > Zingiberales > Zingiberaceae > Zingiber > Zingiber zerumbet. The sequence continues at coordinate 15,735,511 of JBBMJZ010413098.1, read as the reverse complement.
GAAATTGTATTTAGGATTTTTCTCCCGTTTACTATAAAAATAATTATATATATTTTCATAAAATAAAAAATAAAAATTTTTATTATTAAATAAATGTTGATAATTGAGTGCTATTCTTATACTCCACTTCTTGTCTTGAGTCCGCCACCACATTCATTGTTTGTTTTGTTGCGTTCGAGAAGAAAAATCTCATGTTTAACATAAATTTATAATTTAAAAACATGGAAAAACCATAGAACTGGACAAACAATAAAAATTGTAGTATGGATTACGACAAAATGACTAAATTACGAAGAAAATTTAATTCTAAAAAAATATTTAGTTAATTTATTTTTATATATTTATTTTTTAAAAGATGAGAAAAGTTTGTAAAATGTTCTTAATTAAGTTTATATTTTAAGGGTCTCCACTCCCATTTTTTTTTTATCAAAATATATAATTTAAAATAAAAAATTTATTTTATTAAAATTGGATATCTATTTTAAAATTTAAAGAATAGATATAATATCTCATGTAATTTTTTTAATTATTTTATATTTTAAAATTTTAAAATAGAATAATTAATATTTCTAAACGATTTTATTTAATTTTTTTTGTGAAAAAAAAACTAAATCAATAAAATAATTTTGTGTGTGAGAGAGAAATAGAGAGAGGCGGAGAAATGGCGGCTGCTGCTCTTTCCCTCAGCGGTTCCATCGTCTGTGGCAATTCATCGCCGGCGAGGGCGGTCTCCGCCCGCCGGGGTGGTTTGGACTGGAGGCGAACCCCGTGGTGGGCGTCGGGGGCGCTGATTTTCCGGCAGGACCGCAGAGCGCAGCCGCTGGCGGGGTCCAGGGCCGATGACTCCTCGGCGCCGCAGGAAATGACTGTGGAGAGCGCGCTCGAGATCCTTGGCTTGTCAGAAGGTGCTTCCTTTGACGAAATCGTTAGGGCCAAGAACGCCGTGCTAGCTTCCATCCGGGATGACATGGAGGCCGTGGCGCAGGTTTGCTCACCTTTTCTCTTCTTCCAGCAAGAGTTTTCAGATGAACAGTGGGTTTCTGATTTCATCCCTCAGTTGATGGATTTCGATGTGCTTATTGCCTAACGTGTCAGAAAAGGTTCTATTTTTTTTCCCCTAGGAAGAAAGTAGAATTAATTAAAATAAAACATCATTATTCTTGGGAAATTTGGCTGTATCAGATTTATTGACATTTTCCGCTTCTTCAACAATGTTTAGATGAATGATGGGTTAGGCAATGCTCATGTACATCTTCCACTTACTAATTTAAAGTAATTGATTGGAAAGCTTACTGTTTGTTGCTTTGTATAATTTAGTTTTTTTTTAGTGGTTATTTTCTTTCATTCGTTTTAGCTGGTGTTTGGATTTTGAGGTAGGTTAAACTGTAGACTGAACTGAATTACCCTTTCACATTTTTTGTTGTTTCAGAGGATTATATCTGAATTCTCTAGAGAAAGTGGAGAAAATGAAGCTTATGTTTATGCGGTTAATTTGTGGAACTATCCTGGTTGTTTTTCATCTGTTCAACAAAGTAATCAGAAATTTGCTTAAAGGGATTCTTGTGGCATATAAGTGTAAATGGATTTGGCATGATGTTTAGTATTATTACAACAATTTATCTATAAGGTCTTGCGTACGGTTCTTCCATGGAGTTCCATGTGACACATGCTAGTTTGGTTCACTTGCTCATTATTTTTTAACGCGAACTAGTGTGTTGGTTAATCTTCAGTGAACAACTCTTCCTACGATAGGGGCACCTATTTTTAAATTATTAAGTTAGTGGATATAGAAAGAGAAGTGCGCATGTACTTTCCAATATGTTCAAAAATTCTGTTGCATATGAGTCATTTATTAGTTTCACAAAATTAATCTCGCCAGTATGGTAAAAAAATTGAAGCCACAAAATTAGAATGAAAGCCGACCAAAAAACTAGGGAAAAATGAAAAGTTAGTGCTGACAGTTTTGTTAAGTTGTATACAAGTCCATCACATAGTGTGAAATTTTAGTTATCATTTCCTCCTGCTGATGCTTTTGAGTTCTGAATCTGTTACCTTATCAAGGCACATGTGTTACTTGTAATTTCGTCTAACTCATTACTAAGAATTCTATGTTGGTATGAAAGGCTCAAATTAAGGATGTGATTCACTAAAATACTATTCTTGTTGTCCTGTGCTTCGTATGAACAAGATGAGACATGCAGAAGTTCTTCCCTTGCTGCATTTCTTTGACCTGGATTTTCTATGACAAGCCACAAGTACACTCATTCTTTCTCATCCTTCATATTCACCTATTGGAGTCACCATCCTTGTCATTCAATCAATTTATAGATTGAGACATTTCATCTTATTCAGTTGTTTATTTTTTAGACAGGATTTGAGTGTATTTGAGATTCTTTCACAAATGACATGTTCTCTTGAATTCTACATGATGTCACAGGTATTTGAGCATTTTACACCACATAAGATGTAGCATGATACTCTTTTCGTACAGGTAACTGGATTTATTTGAGTAAATACAATGACTTACAGTAACTTTTACTCTCCATTGGGTAAGGGTCCTTCTAGAATGTCTTCCAGACCCTAAGTTTGTATTGCTTTTGCACCTGTTCCTTGTCAGAGAAAACCTGAATGATTTTTCCAGCATTATGCAGCCGCCTGAGAATGAGAGAGCAGTAAATGCTTAAGATGTACTAGTTATTCTACGTTGTTTGGAAGATAAACATTAAGATTATTTGGAAGAAGAAAAAATCTATCCTCAGATCAACCACTGAATATTTTGTTGGAAAAGAAAATTTTGATTTGTAAGTCTCCAATGACCAAGATTGCAATCATATGAATTTGTTCCATTGCAATGTGTGTCATGGTGAAGAAATCTTCTCGTGCGTTGTAGGGTCTCAAAATGTTGCTTTCCTTCTGCCTCCTCCTTAAATGGCAACATACCTTATGGATTTCAGGTGGAGGCTGCATATGAGACGTTGCTTATGCAGAGCTTGTCAAGGCGACGATCTGGCAAAGTTGAAAATAGCAGAATTAGATATGCCGATGTCAGAACTAGTAAGAAGACAGGATCAAATGCATTGCCAGAGTGGTTACAAGCAAGGATAAAAAATGTTCCTGTTTCAATTGAATCTCCATCTACGAGCGATTTGGGAATAAAAGCAGGTGTTTATGGAGCCTTGATGCTTTTCACATATGTTAGTGGTGCCTCGACGACATCTACTGGGCCATACGCTGGAGCTGAAGTTTCTGGGTTAATAATAGCTACAAGTATTGGTGCTTCCTTATATTTTTTATCGAAGAAGAGACTTGGCCTAGGTAAGCTTCTGCGGGATTCATTATAACCGACATCTATCTATTTCAGTGTAGTTAAATGCTTCTGCTGGATTCATTATAATCCACACCTGTATACCATTGTAGTCATTGATTGATTATAATCCATGAGGTCCAAGTGAGTGGTACTCAGCTTTCATGTCTACTCGAAGCTAGGAGATTGTTGTAGACAGGATCATTACATGCTATGGATCTCATGAATGAGAAAGTAAGCTCCATAAACCTTTTGCAGGCAAAGCAGCAGTACTCACTGTTGGTGGACTCGTTGCGGGCGCAGCAGTTGGATCTGCAGTGGAGCAATGGCTGCAAGTCGATATAGTTCCTTTCTACGGTATCCATTCACCTGCAATAATTGTGAGTGAGTTCATTCTTTTTTCACAATTCTTGGTATCTCTGTACCTCACGTAGGTTTAGGGAATTGTTAATATGCTTCGACAACTCGCTCAAATATAACTTTCTTGTATATTGTTTGACACGATATGAACATCTGAAGAGTTTAGTGTTGTGTTTTTTCACTGTCTAGTTCATGGTGCGGCTGATTTACGGGAATGAAATATCATAAAAAAACATTATTTTATTCTTTCATTTTTGATGTTTGATTATAATTGATTAATCTTCAGTATATTTCTCCCCTCGTCCTCCTCTATTTATAGCTCCGGCGCCTTCTCTCCTCCCCTCTTTGGCTTCCTAATTAAAGAGAGACCTATTGCGATTACGAGACGAAGATTTGACGAGGAAGAAGATAAATCGAAGATGAGTTGATCTGCTGAAGAATGATGAGAGATCGGTTGATCGATGACGTTGGTGCTGTGCTTGTTCATCGCGCTCTTCCTGTTTTGCTTCAGCCTGGGTTTGGTCTTCTTGGTCTACACGTGGATCCTGTGGACGTCGTCGCTGCGATCGCCGGCGGACGGCGCGGCCGACAAGGGCGGGGAGAAGGGGCTGTCGACGGCGGAGCTGGAGCGGCTGGGGGACGGGGGCGGCGCGGCGGCGGGGCAGGAGTGCGCCGTCTGCCTGGACGACATCGAGGCGGGGCAGGCGTCGCGGGTGCTGCCCGGCTGCCGGCACGCTTTCCACCGCGCCTGCGCCGACCGCTGGCTCGCCTCCCACCCCGACTGCCCCGTCTGCCGAGCCCACCTCGACCCGCCGCCCATGCCGCCGCCGCCCATCGCGCCGCCCTCCGTCCCCGTTGAGGTCGTCGTCTGCAGGTGACAGGCCAGAGCCCTGCCAACGCGAAATTTTTGTAGGAGATTAAGCGACGAGGCCTTTGAATTCGCCATGGCGAATGACGATAGAGATTTTATTCCAAAATCGATAAATAAAAAAATAAAAAAAAAAAAAGAGAAATCCTGAGTAAAATTTAGACACAATTCTCTGCTCTCGTAGATTCATTAGTGGATATATATGTTCTTCAGCAATAGATGTATTAGTTGTTTATACATTTTTCTAATTTTATCATTAATGAATGTCATTAATTGCTCTGTTTATCCTGAAGATTAATAAGTGGTTTCTACAAAATTGATATATATATATATATATATATATATATATATATAAAAGTCTCTATAATTTCTCACGGGCAAGTAGGGAATAGGGATCATCTAGTTCGAGTTTAGCGGATGAGACTTTGGTCCACTGTAGTTACTGGAGAGATTTAATGGTCCCTATTTATTTACCCACTATAGTTACTGGAGGGATTTAATGGTTCCCACTTACTTATAGTTACGGGAGGAATTGAATGGTCCCCACATGTTTAAGGAGGAATTGAATGGTCCCCACATGCTAAACATGTGGGGACCATTCAATCCCTCCAATCACCAGCCCTAGTCCAGGAGCAAACCAGGGCAAACAGGATCAGAGGATCTCGTCTGCCTTGGGCAGGCCTAATGAGCAAACCGCATCTTAGGCGGAATTCTTTGGTTCCATATGTCCTGGTCCACCTCTAGATCAGGACAATGATAGGTGGAATTTAATGACTCTATCTACGTAGAGCCTTAGACTATGAATTCTACCTATCACTACATGACCCTAGTCCACTAAATATTGTAGTAAAAGGTGAATACACTTGTTCTCGGCGCCCCCACTAATCTGTCTCAGGACTAACACGGAGGAGGTAAATTAAGGGCTACTATTAGCCTTTGGAATAGTGACTAACACATAAGTAAGACATTTTATCGCGGCTTCGCCGAGATTTGAATCCGAGATATTATTATAACAATACCTCATGTGTTAGCCACTAGATTATCCTGAGAAT
>JBBMJZ010413098.1:15667425-15729827 GCA_037833815.1 Zingiber zerumbet | reverse complement strand
CAGACCGCATTCTAGGCGGAATTCTTTGGTCCCATACATCTTGGTCCACCCCTAGATCAGGGACAATGATAGGTGGAATTTAATGACTCTATTTGCTTAGACTATTGAATTATACCTCTCACTATATGGTCCTAGTCCACTAAATATGAACTAGAGGATTTTTGCTCATTGTAAGCGTCAGGTACCATCCAGCTGATCCATCCCGTGGGGGCGAGGATTTTTGCTCATTGCATCTTAATCAGCCGGTTCACCGTGGCTCGTGTCCTACACAAATAGTCAGGAACTAGGAGTGCAAGTCGGGTTTTGTGTATATATATATATTATAAATTTGATTTGAAATTTAAAAATATTAATAATTTTGATTTGAGTTCGATTTAAAATAGTCTTAATTTGAATAGAATCGAACAAAAGTTTTAAAGGCCTTTAATTCGAGTTTGACCGAACCGATTCGAAAAGCTAGCAAATCGGCCACCCTCGGCCGGGCCTTCCTTCTTGTCCCCACTCACGTGCGCTGCCTCGCGCTTTTCCCTTCGGTTGATCTCGAACTCACCGTCGCTGCCGCTGCCTTTGCCTTCACTGCCAGGATGGGCTTCCTCTCCCCCGCCTCCGAGGCCCTCTCGCCGCTACATTACCCGCCGGCACGCCGCGACGAGTCCATCAGCGACGATTACCACGGTGTCCGCGTAGCCGACCCCTATCGATGGTGATTCTTTTCTGGAATCCATTTGGATTTGAGATCGAATCTAAGATTGGACCTTACATTTTGGTGCGTTATTTTGATGACCCTTTTTTAACGACTCTGGGTACAGGTTGGAGGATCCGGATGCCGAGGAGGTCAAGGAATTCGTGGAGAAGCAGGCGGCGCTGACGGACTCAGTGCTGGAGAAGTGCGAGGAGAAGGAAAAGCTGCGGCAGAAGATCACGGCGTTGTTTGATCATCCCCGCTATGATACGCCATACGAGCGCGGTGGAAAATACTTCTACTATCACAATACGGGCCTCCAAGCTCAGAGCGTTCTCTACGTTCAGGTGGTTTTCGATTGGGTTAATCAATAAATCTTCATAAAATTTGGTTGAATTTTCGTACTATATCACAACGTTTAAAATCTTTCAAATCTATTACAACATTTGAGTTATGGCGTCAAATTTATCCTTGGTTTCATTTCCATTATTGCTAGCTGCTGTTAAGTTGATAACGCTGTGGCTTGTGGCCAAATGCCGTGTGATCCACTCAAGCAGTATCGTCTGCCGATTCAACAATCATAGATTAACTAAAAAAATGAAAAATAATAGTGACTCATTGTGGATTCATGTAGTTTTCTGTGATGTACTTTTTGGGAGAACTCTTCGTAATGACTTTGGAATTCTTTGCTTTCTTCGAGAAGGATTTAGATAAAGAGGCAGAGGTTCTATTGGATCCTAACGAACTTAGTGAGGATGGAACTGTGGCTCTCTCAATGACTTCTGTTAGCAAGGATGGGAAGTATTTGGCTTATGGGCTTAGCGCAAGCGGAAGTGATTGAGTTACAATCAAGGTGATGAGAGTTGATGATAAAAAAGCAGAACCTGACTCCTTATCGTGGGTATGGTTCTATTCCTCCGGCACATTCCAAAATTCTTCCTCTAATCTAGTCTAGACACTGAGGGAATGTTTTTTTTGTTTGTTTCTTTTAATTTTAGGTGAAGTTCTCATCAGTCAGCTGGACCCATGATGGAAATGGATTTTGCTATGGTTGCTATCCAGCTCCCAAGTATTATCCCTGTTAACATCTTCTTATGATTAGTGAAGAAGCTGCAGAAGTGTTTGTTATTATCCATTATAATTTGTGTATATTGCTGATAATTTCATAGACAAGGGACTGAACTGGATGCGGGGACAGAGACAAATATCAATTTGAATCACGAGTTTTACTATCATTTTATGGGCACAGATCAGTCGGAGGGAGATCTTATGCTGGAGAGATCCAGACCATCCAAAGTATATCTTTAGTGGTTCTGTCACTTATGATGGAAAGGTACTGTGCTGCTTTCTTAGTATCTGTTCTGGTTATGGGCATAGAGCTTAGCTGCTGATTTGCCCTCATGGTGTAGCAACTCATTTGGATTTTGTCGTTTTGCTTCCAACGTATGAAGATCGCTAGATTGTTTATTGTTATGACTGGATTGACATATTCAATTTTTGTATATAGTGTTTTGATTTTGAACTTGGTTTTCTTGTTTTGTGCAGTATGTTATTCTATAAATTGAGGAAGGTTGTGATCCTGTAAATAAGTTATATTACTGTGACCTGCAATCACTTCCTACTGGGCTTGAAGGTTTCAAAGGAAGTAATGAAATGCTTCCTTTTGTTAAACTCTTTGATAACTTTGAAGCACGTTATGGGGCTGTGACAAATGATGGCAGTGATTTTACCTTTTTGACAAACAAAGGAGCTCCAAGATATAAGCTAGTAAGGGTAGACCTCAAGAAGCCAGAACTCTGGACTGACATTATAACAGAGCATGAAAAGGATGTGCTGGAATCAGCTACTGCAGTGAATGGTAACCAGATAGTGGTATGCTATCTGAGTGATGTCAAGGCATGTTTTGCAAATAAGGGACTTGGGAACAGGAGAATTGCTGCATTGTTTACCATTAGATGTTGGTAGTGTCTCTGGGATTTCTGGTAGGCTCGAAGACAGCATAATATTTATTGGCTTCACTAGCTTCCTTACACCAGAAGTTCCAGAAATGAAAATATTTCGTGAAATTTCTGTTATTGGGGTTGATCGCACTGAGTTTGAGGTTAAACAGGTAAATTATCTCTCATATTTTAATCTGCATATTGTAGATCTACTATGGAAGGATTAAGGCATGTTTACCTGTCATGATTAGCTGCATAGGTCACGTGTCCATTATTAGAGCAATAGACTACTATGGATATTTCTTTGTCAGAGTGGTGTGTAGCAGACCCATATAATTGCGACTCATGGATTGTTTGTTTGCTACCTTTCAGAAGTATATTCTGGAAACGGCACAGGAAAAAGGGATCTCTTGTAGTTCATGCACTTGAATGGATGTGTTGTGTTGATTGATCAAATTGAATTTCTTTTGTTCCATTGACCTTTTTTCTTAGGTTTTCTCTTCTAGCAAGGATAGGACGAAGATACCCATGTTTGTTGTGTCAAAGAAGAATACCCAACTTGATGGATCAAATCCAGTTCTACTATATGGCTATGGAGGCTTCAACATCAGCATTACACCTTCATTTATTGTGGCTCGTCTTGTTCTTGCAAAGTACTTTGGTTGTCTCATATGCATAGCCAATATTTGTGGTGGAGGAGAATATGGAGAAGAATGGCACAAGGCAGGATCACTTTCGAAAAAACAAAATTGCTTCGATGACTTCATTTCTGCTGCTGAGTTCCTTGTTTCTAATGGTTATACAAACCCAAGACGACTATGTATTGAGGGTGGAAGCAATGGTGGGCTCCTTGTAGCAGCGTGCATGAATCAGGTAAAATCAACTTATGATCTAAAGTTCACATTAGTTTCCTATGTTAGTACAATTTAAGTTTTTTTCTCCCTCACAATTTTCTGTATTTGTTTAGTTTATTATCTATTAACAAAGATCTAATGGCAGCATCCAGATCTTTTTGGCTGTGTTCTTGCTCATGTTGGTCTTATGGACATGCTTCGATTCCATAAGTTCACTATTGGTTGATCCAATTATTTACAATCTTATGGTAGCGTTTTGCATCTCCATAATTTTCTCAACTGGCCTTTTATTATACTGATATTTAGGTCATGTATGGACTTCTGATTATGGTAGTTCGGATAATGAGGAGGAGTTCCATTGGCTAATTAAGTATGGAAATTTTTTTGGTTTTTTTCAGTGTTATTGATAATTGTAGAATTTCTTGTACTCAATTATCCAACCAAATTAGGTTGACCAGGCAAAGATGCGAGTTTAATGATGTCTTGTTTAAATCTTAGTCACTTTAACTGTTCTAGCTTGCACTGAAAAAAAAAAGAAAATGGCATTCAGCACCATCTTTTAGATTTTATATATCTAGCCTGCTGTTGCAAAAGTGTTATGTTGTTTTCTCAATGAATTGGCACAGTGACACATGAACAATAAAAGAATAAAAACATTAAAACATAATTCCCTTTCTCCACCCAGTTCCATCTCCCCCTTCTCAATCTTGCAGCCACATTCTTGTTCACCTTCTATCGAGTCACCTTTCCTTTTTTGCTTCTAGCTCAACTAGCCACATAGATAGTGAATTGAATTATGGTTTGAAATCTCATTCCAAGTCGGGTCTCACGGTCAATATCGTTTTGATAAATTATCGAAATCCGATACTATTTGGCACAAATAATCTATTCTATGTTATTGATTGTCATTGTATCATTCGTGTCAATATATATCGTTTAATACTAAAATATGCAGTAGAATGAATTAAAATAATGTTTATTAATTTTTCTTGTTCATACAATACAATATCAAAATTATGCCATTTTAGATGAAACTAAAGTTCGAAGTAAAGCACATAGTTGTGTTCTCTTCTCTCTCTCTCTCTTTTTCATCTCATTCCTACTTCCCCTCTAATTCTACATTGACATCATACATCGAAACACCAACACAATACTGAAAAAGTATCGTTGCAACCAAAGTCCAAAACTCTGGTATGACTCAATATTTTAAACCTTGAATTAAATTAATTTTATTGAATTATGTTATGTTGATGCTCTACATGTTTCGGCATATGTTGAAATGTCAAGATGATTCAAATGAAGTTTACTCATGTCATTCTAACTTCCATGTGTGACAAGAATTCGTATTAATTTTACACCTGTAATAATTTTTTTTCCAACCTTTCACTTACAAAAAGACAAGTATAGGAATTAGAAAATTAATCAAGTTATAAGATTTGAGAAAAAAATACAAGAAATAGTTAATATTATTTGAGTTCATCTTGACATGTCCTATAGCATGCATGGCATGTCAAGTGTGGGCACAAACAATATTTATTGATACAATCAAACATGTGGCATATAAGAGATTGGCAGGTATGATACAAGATTTCAAATCATGTATCATGTACTAGAGTATATTGGGAGGATCACTTTACTTACTTTGTTTATTTGTAGCCAAGGATCGTTAACAAACCTGACCTTCATTTCTCCTTTCTTGTAATGGTAAATTGTCACTGCCAGCAAAATACCTGGTCCATGTTAGTAGGGTACGTGTTTGTTGTCAACCAATATTCGGCACTTGTATCTTGTTCTGCTCATCCTGCAGCTGCTCCTAACATGGAGAACCCTATTTCTTGAAATGCTAATGCACAATGTTGTTCTTGATTTTGTTTTGAAGTACATGCCTTGTGTATGCATGGAGACATCTTGAATTTTTATGGCAGCGCTGTTAGTTCTTTGTTTGCAAAGTGATGTTTCATTTTTCTATATTTGAATATGTGCAAATGCTTGTTTCAGATATTCACTTCACAATGTAACAAGACCATGGGAAAAAAGCTCCGATCTAACTTGTCAGTATCCATCAACCATGCTTTTAACAGCTGATCATGATGATCGTGTTGTGCCTTTGCACTCATTGAAACTACTAGCAGTGAGTTCCTCTTTTTAGCCCAATCCAGGTTCCTGGAATTTTAAAGCCTTTCGCTCATGGTTTAGATGTTTTTCTTGTATTCAATATCCTCAATGTTCGTTTTCATGCCAGCTTTATGTGCATAGACAGGAGAGAAATCAACAATAGGAGTATCATCTTAATTTTATTATCCTAAACATGATTCATATTTTAATTTATCTTGGTATTTTAGTAAATAAAAGAAACATGGTTTTGTAGAGTTGTATCCTTGCATATATACTTTCGTATAGATCTAAATAGTGTGCTTTCATGTGCAAATAAGGTTTTACTGTCCGGTTGTGTTGGAACATATGCATCTTACGCGTTTCTAGATGTAATAGCTTGCTGATTCTTTAATTTAGCTGCCATGTGAGGCAGCTTTTGTTTTAATCACAATGTGACCCATTTTTTTCAGCAAAAAATAGGCAATAGAAATTAAAGATTTTCATCCCAAAATGGACTGTCAAAATTTTCATTTTCTATCTTTTGAGTATGGTCCTGAATATCATTGTCTGATGGGGGAAGTTACTTGATAAGCAAGATAAGTCTCTCCAATTAAGTTATTGAAGACTATTTAAGAATACAACCTCCTGTTCTAAGAAGCTTGACTCTCTTGTACTTAATGTGTTTAACTAACCTAAATCACCTCAAATTTCATGTTCATTCTATTTCATTTAGATAAAAATACTTTCGTAATCCAATCTTTTTTATTAAATCTGACAATAACATGTCAGTAAGTAAAGTAGAAGCAGCAAGCATCTCATACAGAAGCAAGTGACAATTAAACTTTAATTAAACTTTCTATTGTTCTTCAAGACGATCATTTTATATACCATGATTCTTGACGTTAATGGTTGACATTTTTTCGATGTTTGATTTTTTACATTAGCAGACTTTGCAATACGTCCTGTGCACTAGTATTGAGAATAGTCCACAGAGCAATCCAATAATCGGTCGCATTGAATGCAAGGCAGGGCACGGACTCGGAGCTGGTCGACCTACGCAGAAAATGGGCAGTTCCTTTACTCAGCTGCAACATTATGCCCTCCAACCTACCATATCGTAAAATGTTTGATTCAAATTATGATAGATCGATGAAGCTGCCGATCGTTATAGCTTCATGGCGAAGTTGTTAGGCATCTCATGGATTGATTAAGACTAGAAACTTTTGAGTTCGTTGATGAAAGACTATTCCACAGAATTAACCGTGAAAGTGGGGTTATGTTCCAAAGGCTGAAACTAGTTTGCCATATCTTAGTGCTGAAATTGACTATTGGAAGTTATTCTTTTTATCTATCATTTATTGTCTTCAGTAGCAACTCAACCAATCTCTTCCGAGCTTGGTTGAAATTATCTTGTTGCTAAAATTAATGTATTCAGTGTAAAGTTTAAAATTGATTAATCTTGTTTGGAACTCAATTTGGCTAAAAGTGTGGTGTCTCTGTGGTACCGTGGGCACTAAAAAGGAGGATAGGGAAGAAGAGGGGGAAAAAAAGGAGATTAAGAAGTGAAGGAAAACAGTTCAATTAGTCCTAGAGGTGGATGGTCTGGACCTACAACCAGGCAAATTCCAAAGCACGCACAACTCACCTCACAATCAATGTCTTAGGTTTTTTATCTCACTCGAAGAAAATATCTTGCAATACACCACATCAATTTAAACCGTGAGCGCTTGAAAAACTGCTTGAACGCCTTGCCATTACACAGTTCGATTGCTAATGTTGATGAACTTAGACATGGTTGTTGAGCTCAGTTTGCAAAACTGAGTAATCTAACTTCAACTAGAACGAGTAGCTGTTCAAGACACCTATTAAAAAAAAAAAGAAAATGAGAAAAAAAAAACAGAGCAAGCACAGAACGAAACGTTTCATTTCTTTTACGAACTATATATACAATTGCTCGCATGTTAAACCATAGAAAAGCAATAGAAACAGCAAGAAACCACTAAACAAAGAATAACATTCCATCCGCATGATGATAATTTATTAATTTCTAATTTTAAATTTTGCTGTACAATCAAGAGGAAGTCTGAGGTGTTTCCTGATCCTGTAGAATGCCATCAGACGTTGATCTTGAAGGAGGACCACAGATGCTCAGCACCACCTGCCAAGAACAACCAGCAATTAGATGGAACCTCTGCAAAAAAAATTCCAAAGGGTGGTTTAGTGCGGTCTACATAATTGTTCATAGTCTTACAGGAAGGAATACAAGTCCGTGCAAGAAACCAATGAGGACCAACGCCAAATACATCTGGAAGTAATAAACCTGCAAGGCATCATTGAAAAATGTGAAAAAAAGAAAGAGATAACACTCTACATTAAGGGGATCATCAACGGAGAACTTGTAATCCTATGACAGACCACAAAAACTTCAGATTTGGCAAAACGTAGGACAATGACTCCAACAAGCTTTGTGAGGGTAATTCCACTGCAAGAGTGAAAAATAATACATTAACAAGTTGTTGATTTGCAGAAACAGTAATGAATTATAAGAAAATTAATTTAAGCAAATTTTTTGGCCTATGTCAAGGAGGTGTGACTAAATAGGCAAGAAAAATCATTAGTTCCCATATTATTTTTTGTCTTGAAATGGCAATCTATGACTCTTAGTGGCCACCTATCCCTAAGATCCTCTTCCCCAACATTTATGGTCATGTAAGTTTGAAAGATGCTTGTGTGTTCCAATTCTTTCTCATGAGCACCCCTTCATTTCCACTGGTTCATTCCCCCTTAACCATCTCACTGACCTAATATATAGCTATCAGAGGATACATCCCTACATAAAACAACAATAAATATCACCCAAGATACACACCGTCAAATCCATACTCTTAATTTTTGTGACCTTAGTGTTGCATATTACAAGAGCCTCTCTCACAGGTTCGATCATCCTAAAACCTCTGCATACAATTTTCTTCAGTCACTGATACATTAATGCTGACCCCAATTATGGCCTCTGCAATTTTGTTCTAGAACCCATCAAATACCTGATATGCCTTTATCCATTTGTCAGGGTTGATGAATAAAATTATGAAAAATAGACCAGAATCTAAGCTTTATTATGGCTGAATGACCCCTCTACACAACCGGACAAAAGATTGACCATCAAATTTTACATTATAGTGAATTCTGACATGGGCATTTGGGCCTCCAATTCCTTAGAAGATTAAATTAAGCGAATCAGTTCCAATATCTGTATTGACTAGCTTCAGTTCTGTGAATAGTGAAAGTGTATAGACTAGCCTTTTTTCCAAGTGACACTGGATTGCAATGCCTATTATCAATGATATTTTTGTTCGAATCTTGATACAGCCATTATTCCCAAAACATATGATCTCCGATTAAGTCAGTCCAAATGTTGTGGCTGTCTAATCTGCCCGCCCATGCTTCAGAGAGTGTGTGGACAATATAAGTCGAAAAATAGCTAGAGGAAGTGTAAACAATATAAGTAGCTAACATACTAGTCTTTTTCCTACTGGCTCATTGAATGAAGCAAGTTTTTGAGCTAAGTGGTTAACCAATCATGTTTAATAAGGCAATAAGATAAGAAACTGGAAATGATAGCTAGGATACATCCAATGTACCTAAATACAGAAGCACCCATGGTAGACAGAGCCACTTTCATTCGCGTCTCTCTATTCCCACTGCTTATCTGTAAAAGTCAACAGAATAGATATTACTTGAAATCAGAAAACACAGTAAAATTAGTAGCAAGAAACCTACTTAAGCCAATTTTAATTGACACACACACACACACACACAAACCAATATAAAATGGGTTGCACTCAATCACTACAGCATTTGAAACTTGAATTGGTTAGAAGCCATGTCATTTGTTGAAGAAGCATCTAAGAAACATCTTCCTGTCTGCTATGTATAGATTTTTCTACCAGGGACAATGTTGGTACAAGAGACGGAAGCTTCTTGCTGTAGAAAATAACTCTTGAAATCATTTTTAATCTATTATCACAAATTAGATTGTGAAGTTATAATGATACATAATATAAGTGAGCACTGGGTATCCTAATTTTCTGCCTGTGTTAAAGAGGAGATTAGTTATCATCTCACTTCCAACATCTTGCTTCTATCAGAGTAGCTGTCTCTCTAGACATCTACATTTCATAGAGTAGAATGATCATGAGCTTCGTTTCCTCCTAACACTCCTCATCTTGGAATAAATGTTGGAAATTCAATCTGACTTTTGCTTGCAAAAATTCTTTCATATTATTGCATCTCCTGCAACTTTGTTTATGTTTATTCCAATATCCTCTTTTTTTTTTTGAATAAATGCTAGAATTTTACTAGTTTGCTCTCTTGCATCTGCTCATCTCAGGGAGTAATATAGTACTTCGATCTCCAATATTAAATCATGTCGTTAAGACTCTCAATTGTTGCAGCAATATTATCTCTTCATGATCTTCGTTGTGTACTTTCTTTTTTGTTTTTCCATTTGTGGCACTTCTCTATATCATATAACAAACTGGACACAGTATTATTTATACTCCAATGTGGGAGGGCGTGTTAAGTTATTTAAGTTAGTAATTATATATGTTATGAATTTAATTACAAATAGAGATTTAATGTCTGGATATTATGTCAGAACCATCTACAGTGTAACACTTCACTTTTATGCATATAATAAAATATTTTTCCTCGCTTTCATGGATAGGATAAGTAGTAAACATGAACTTGGGTGCTGCAATCAGTGCAAATCAACATGAAGCCATGATTAATACTGAATCTTCTGAAACTTGCAGAGCACACTCCTGAGACCAGAAAATCTCCCACCACATGACAGACTTTACAATGTTGTAACTATCCTCTTGGGCAGTCAACATGCTCATACTTTAGGTCTAGCTATATTGAAGCTAAGCTAGGTCAAAAACTTACATCCAAGATCCAACCACCCAAAGCATTAAAATGTCATTAAAATGGAGGGAACACTAAACTAAGAAGGCAGAAGGTAATTTGAGTGCACTCATGAGACTGACAAATCTGTCACCACAAGACTTACAACTTCATAACCATCCACTTGGTGTTGCCCATACTTTTAAGTAGCTCTATTCAGGCTCCACTAGGTCAAGGACTTACAGACAACTACCCAAAGGCATTCAAAAACTAAAATCTTGTTAGGATGGAGGGAACACTGAACTAAGAAAGCAGAAGATAATTTATACCCCCTCTTCATCCACATGCAGGTTACTTGATCAATGCCTCCTTTCCAAGATGCCCTAATCTGCATGGAAAGTGTTGTGTCCAAAGGATATTTACATATCTCCATAATGACATGTATTGTCCACTTTGAGCCTAAGCCCTCATGGCTTTGCTCTTAGGCTTTACCTAAAAGGCCTCATGTTAATGGAGATATCTTACATCCTTTTAAACCCATGATCTTTTCCATATCTTTCCAATGTGGGACTTTGATTGTATTCCCAACAATCCTCCCTTCAAACGAAGGACTGCCATTACTCTCATGGTTTGGGCCTCCCAATGAGCATGCAGTCACTCCTGACCTACTTCGGGCCTCCCCGCGAGCATCTGGTCATCTTGACTTGCTCCAAACCTCCCTGTAAGCATCCAGTCACCCTGACCTACTCCGGACCTCCCCGCAAGCATCCGCATCATGTCATTTTGACTTTGCTTCGAGCCTCCTGCTAGCATCTGATCACCATGACATGCTCCGGAGCATCCGGTCACTCTGACTTGCTCCAGGCCTCCCCACAAGCATCAGGTCACCTTGACCTGCTACGAGCCTTCCCCATGAACATCCGGTCATCCTAACCTGCTCTGGCCTTTTCTGCGAGCATCCGGTCACCTTGACCTCCTCTGGGCCTCCCGCAACATCGTTCAAGGCCACCACACATGGTATCTGGTCTGGACCATGACTCTGATATCAATTGTTGTGCCCAAAAGGAATTCACATATCTCCACAATGGCATAATATTGTCCACTTTGGGCCTAAACCCTCGTGACTTTGCTCTTGGGATTTACCCAAAAAGCCTCATATCAATAGAAATATTTTACATCCTTTTAAATCCATGATCTTTTCCATATCTTTCAATGTGGGACTTTAATTGTATCCTCAACAGAAAGGTATATAAAGGATTCAGAATGCCAACCTACTTAGTGAGGCGAGATGAAAAGGCCATACACACATAGAAAAGCAGGCCATATTTTCTAATGATTGAGGCCTTTTTTTTTTTTGCTTACAGAGATGTCCCCTCATGGGTGCAATTGAGGTTCCACTATTCTACCCTCTTTCATCTACTGTGCAATCCCTTTAACTCTGCACTTAACTTTCTCATTTAATTTGATTTGTCTAGGTAGATTGCCTTGTTCCTCAAGAAACAGCACCGTATATATCTAACCTGATATTTTAATAGATTACTTAAAGAATTATACACAAACAAGTTATTATAGACAAGTCAGCAGTTTGGTCTAATCAAGGATTGACTCATATCTTTAAAAATATAATTATAGAAAAATCACAAACGAGGCTGTGAGAGAAGTCCTATGACTCCATTTGTGAAAATCAATACACATGAAGATTTGCCTAAACAGTTCCACAGATGATTTCAAACCTACACAGCTGAAACATACAGTTGATTCTGGAGATGGGAAAATGGCTAAGTTTGCATATCAACCAGTTAATCAAAATTGATTCATAAAGATAATATGCATAATTTTTGAAAACATTATGCACTTACGGAGAAAGCATGTGTTATATGAACACAAAATTCAACAGCAATTCCAATTGACATAACAAGGTTTACAACTGAAATCGCATTCAGTTGGATGCCAAGGATAACCATGATTCCCTGCCATGATCGTTGGGTTAGGAAAGCAAAAATGGTTACATAAAGAAAGTAGCAATATCATAACAAGAAATGTAACAAAGATCATATTAACATGATTTCAGAAGGTTGGGATTACTATATTATTGTGTAATGGAAAACACAAGAAAGAGAAAAAAGTAGAGGAGATTAAGTATTTCACTGAATACCCGGTTGTTTGAAAAATTATGGAAATGAGCCAAGTTACTACAGTTACTAATAAATATTTTTGACTGAGGTTCAGTGTGCAGGTACATCAATAAATAGTCAAAAGATTCTGTACTAAACACGCGTGAAGATGTTTTGGGCTCTTATGTATTTGTTCCTTATGATGATGCATTTACTGCGTTTAAGAAAGGTTGATGTGCTTTTTGACTTGCTTCTACCAAATTTTAATTTAATTAACTTGAAACCATTATGTTCTTTTTTCTTGAAGTAACAAAGACGAATAGGAAAGGATTAAGTGGTGAGATCAATTCAAAACCATGTCAGCATGCCCAAAGTCCAAACTATCAATCCAAGCCGAATGTCGAAAGCTCATCAACAAGATGATACATTTCGGATTGATGGCTTAGCCAGCACCTATACCAAAAATTTAAACCTTGCACCTTGTAGTCTTTTTGACCTTTCCCGTTATATAGTTCATGTAGTCTGAAAGATCGTATCAACCACAGAAACACAATTGTAGATATAGGGACAAACGAAATAAAATCACATTTCATTAGCTATTAATTACTTTGCATTATCAGATGAGCAATCAGAATAACTACAAATGAGATAATTGTTGCTGATATGTTACCAGCATATCAATGACAATCATTGTCAGCACCAATAAGATTATAGTTGATATCCAGAAGCTGCAAAGCAAAATTATACATTTTTAGCCGTCCAACTAAAGATGAAAAACCAAACACAGATTGGGAAATCTTTACCTGCTAGTAAGAACCAGACAAACAACAAAAACAGCACCTAATAACACAATGACGATGCTGTCAAAAAACCTCAACAACTAATACATAAAATACATTTATTTGATTGAAAAAATATAAGCATATACCAGGGCTATGAGTAAATTTACAGTACTGCATTAATTTTTATCAAGAACCATCAGCATACTTTTCACAAGTCAGTCAAACAAATAGCAGAAATACTGCTGATATTTAAATGATAGGTTTAATTGTGCCATTTCTAGTAGCCCACATCATGGTTAACATATCCAAGATCTTAGAGAGTGGCAATGCAAATTAAGAATATAGTGAACCATGCCAAAATTTTTATTTTATCTATAACAATATTGTTTTTGAATTGTGCCAATGTTTCAATGCATAGTACCTAAAACATAGGAAGGAGACATTGTACGTGTTGAGTGGTATCAAATTTCAGCAATTTACCGAAATGAGACGTTTCAACCATTTCACCCGGTAATCATCACAATATGAGATTTCAAACCATGGTTGTAAGAGTTTACTTTGGCAACGCTATCCTCTTTAGAAGAACAAGTATTTAAAGGAAGTTTCCAAATTATTACTTGTCCCATAGAAATTTTTGGTAGAAGTTTAATTCATTTTGGTTTATTTTATAGTTTACAACCAAGTTTAATTTCTAGTTTGATACTTTGATTGCCCATCGAGTTATTTTTTTCCTTTAATATTTTTTAATTAAATTTTCAATTTTATCTAAAGACTTCAAAGAAATGTTGATCCTCTCATGTTAATCATCTTTTAGAAGAACAAGTATTTAAAGGAAGTTTCCAAATTATTACTTATCCCATAGAAATTTTTGGTAGAAGTTTAATTCATTTTGGTTTATGTTATAGTTTACAACCAAGTTTAATTTCTAGTTTGATTGTCCATCGGCTTATTTTTTTCCTTTAATATTTGTTAATTAAATTTTCAATTTTATTTAAAGACTTCAAAGAAATGTTGATCCTCTCATGTTAATCGTCTTTTAGAAGAACAAGTATTTAAAGGAAGTTTCCAAATTGTTACTTGTCCCATAGAAATTTTTGGTAGAAGTTTAATTCATTCTGGTTTATTTTATAGTTTACAACCAAGTTTAATTTCTAGTTTGATTGTCCATCGGGTTTTTTTTTTCCTTTAATATTTTTTAATTAAATTTTCAATTTTATTTAAAGACTTCAAAGATATGTTGATTCTCTCATGTTAATCATTTTTTATATCTTAAATTTATCTTTTTAAGTTTTTGTTTTCCATTTAGATCTTTTTTCTCTATATGAGATTGTTTGTCCTCCTTATTGGCTCAAGTGGTATCAAATTGTCTACTTGACTTTGATCCACTTTTTTGTTGCATTAACTAGAATAGTAACCATGAGAAAGATTGATTTGATGAAACAGATGCTAACATTAAAGTAGGCTATCCTCTACAGAAACTTCATCCTTGTTTCTAATTTATTTTTCTTTGCGAGCTTTTGTTGTCTGTGTGAGATTGCTTCTCTCTATGAGATTGTTTATCCTCCTTGCTACCTCAAGTCACATTAGATCTCCATGTGAGTTTGATTTGTTTCTGTCGTATCAATTGGGAGAATATACTAGACCATTATTCTGATGGAGCAGATGCTAACATAAATTCTTTGAGAAAACTGCATCCTTGTTTCCAATTTTATCTCACTAGTTCTCTTTTGTGCCAAACTCATTTCCATTGGATAGTCTCCTTATTTTGTGCCAAACTTCATCATTGTTTCCATTTTTCTCTGGATAGTCTCCTTATTTTCCATCTCAATAGATTTGATGCTCATCTACATTTTTCTATTTTTATAAATCTAGATGGAACCAACTCCATTGCACTCCTACCTGTCTTGTGTTAGAGTCCTCAAGTATTTGTTTTCCACGAGTTTCTTCCTGTTTACTTGCGTACCTCTTTTTCCTTGACCTCTTTGCCACTTCCAAAGTCTTGAGCAACACTTACATATCTCCATTGCAGATCTAAATCAAGAAATAGATCATATTCCCAAATTGATACTTCCAACACAGGATCAAGTTGTGTTATCTTTCCTCTAGGACCAGTCTATTGTTCGCTACTTTATGCACCACTACAGAGAGAAGCCTAGTGTAGCAACTTGTTTTTGAGATGTTTCTTCATACTTTCTCACTTTACCTTCTCTTAATGTGTAATCTAAGTTTGAAGGAATGATTGGTTGAATTCTCCATTAATATTTTTCAGAGAATTGTTAGATTGGTTGTATGCTTTCTCATATAGTGAGATTGGTTGAGAAAAGGATGTATTCATCAAAGAAAATTAAGCTAGTTCCTCTACCTTCTGCTTACTGTGTACTTGAGAAAGAGCAAACATCCATGGAGCCTATGATCTGAATTCAGGATGAGATAGTTGAAGCCAATTGCACATGACACTGACCAGGACTTGAATTTACTATTCCAGGACTACAATACAAGAATCCTGTGTACTAATTTTATACATAGGGATCTGTTATCCTGCGGCTATTCTATAATAGTAATTCTACAAATAGGAGGGTTGGCAGGAATCTTATAAATTGGGTTGTATTTAGTGATAAGGCTAGCTTTAGAAAATGTTAATACCCACACAAACTTATTGCATCCATATCACACTGCATTGATGAAATGATACAAAAGGGAAGGAAAAAAAGTGTGTGTATAGCATTTTCCAGATACCAGAAAGGAATTAGAGTCTTAAAAAGGAGAATGATAAACTAGTGAGGAAACTCACCTAGGCCGATTGAGATGTTGATCAAAGCAGTCTTCCATATATCTAGATATTGCTCAAAGAATATGTAAAACACTGAATAGGGGAAGATATCCATCTGCAAGATTTTGGGTTAATGCTTACATAACTTTCTCTATCCAGATCAACTCTAGTTTTCAGTACCAAAAGAAAACAAATGAAAATAAGAATTAGGCCAATCATAAATGTATAGTAAGAATTGTTGTTCATGAATCATCTTTTCAAAAAACATTGTGTAACAAGAATTGACTATTTACAACCCTACAAAATACTAATCTCTGCCCATAAATTCAAATAAGATAATGACAGAAAATCTATGATTCCTAGGTTAATCTTAATCATTTGGAAAAGTTGCTACACTAGCAAGGATAAGGTAATTTACTAGGTCAGCTTTTAAGGAATACATGAAATGTGCCAGAAAGTAAAAAAATAATAAAAATGGATCTCTAGGAAAAGTGGAATCATGTATGGGTTAACAAAAGATTTCACAATCTTTATAAAAGATATGATGTCAAAGAAACTGGCCAAATGATAGACATGGGAATAGGCAATAATGCTGTGACATAAAATATGCAGTAACAACCCATGCAAAAGAGGTGTGCTAGAACCATCCTTTTTGTAATGGAGTTTACTAGAACCATGTGAAAAAATAAAGCACCATACCTTCAATGTCGTAGACATCTTCGAACTGAAATGCCTTGCAGCTTTCATTGAGTTCACATAATCCTTCTGGAATGAGAAGAAACAGATTTTGTAAGATTCAAAAGCATCTACTATCCAGAAAGCAGGTTTAACCACAATCATTACTTGTGTATTTAGAGGTGTATGGTAAGTACGAAATGATGATGCTTGAATTATACCATTCTGATAACCTGAAAAATTACATAATTGAGAAAACCTTTTCTTTATTAAACTACTAAAGCAGCTTTTCATAACGAGAGGTAGAGAGAGAGAGAGAGAGAGAGAGAGAGAGAGAATATAGATGGACCACAGACCTGAGAGATCCACACTACTTGTATAAGCACCTTTGCCACCTTTGGCACAGTTGGAAGATGGCAAGGCATTGAGAAACCAAGGAAGCTTTTCCTTGAACTGCATTGTTGATGGTCTGCCATCATGCAAATCTGAATAATGTAGGCACTAAAAGCACCAAAAGGGCATGTATTTTTCATCAGTTCAAGCATTTTAGTCAATTTCAAATTATACAATAACAATGATACCAAAACATGTCCTAATTACTAAAAAAATCCTTTGTATCTACACTGTTAAGGTTTAAAGCAATCCCATCCCCAAAACTGAAGCTATTAGGACAATCCTAACAAAATTTTATAAACAAACCCAATGATCTGTGGATGGTCCACTAATGATGTATGGATAGTAAAGTTGATGAAGAATACTAATAATAAGAAACTATATATGTTTTATTTGTGGAGAGTGGTGATTCTCATGGACAAATGAAATAATACTGAGAAAACCACAAAGCATCAATTTTAAAGTGTCTCACCGTTGTACAATCTTTGCATGTAATGCCTACAGTGCATGATCCATCCTTTTCTTGACAGCAAGGAGGCTGAAAGCAAAAGATACCGTGCACATACAATTTGTAAGAATTCAGGATATAATGGTTTCACAACACTTTATTACATGATAATACAAGTACCAATCGTACTAATACATACTAGACAGTACCACAGAAAACAAGGACCATTTTTGACTCTTTACCCCACCCTCTTCTTGGATTTACCAAGTAACTGTGTTGCTACATCCCATAAGACAGAACTAACTAACTAGAGTGACAAAGTAATTTTGAATAGTTATTTTCAAAATAGTAAACTCAGTTGTCAACTTAGCACCTTGTCAAAATAAAATATTTAATTTGGTATGGATATCAGATTAGATCCACAAACAATATTAAAATCTTGATTTGTTGGTCTGCATGGTATAACAGTTATGAATCTTGGATTGCTAGTATACTGGATAGGACATGCTAGTATCTAGTAGGAAAAATGGCATTCAACAATGGGTCTAAAGTCGCCAGTTAAGAAAGATTCAGATTTTGGAGCAATTGTAATTTAAACTAGACAGATCTGCCGACTGCCAAAATTTTTAGCATGACAGACAACCAATAGAAACCCAAAAAATAAAACAACCAAGGGGATACGTGCTTGACACCTTCCTCGAACAAAATATTTATGTCAATGGAAAATTTCCAGCTTCAGTAATAGAAGTGTATGTATTGACTATAAGTCAAATATCAATGATTTGAATATAAAACTCTCTTGTGCCTTTTGAGCTAAGCTGGTTTGACTAATAAATAAGGGATTAAGAACATTATACTATTACATTTGTAGTGAGGCTAAAAGTCAAACAGGTTTCAGTCAGATTGTTTTTTTTTTTGGCCAATCTGGTTGAAGAAGTTACAACACAATCTAATTCATTAAAGTTTTGGATACCAAATCATAACTAAAAGATGGAAAAAAAATTATTTTCTACCAAAAAATTATAAACATGATTGTTGCTATATGCAACATTGAAAGACAACAACCTGATCATCAGGGGGACAATAACTCCCATCGATAAATTTACGACAACAGCTAAATGCTTCTGGTGACAACCATATAAGAAAATCATCAAGCCATGAAGCTGCAGGTTTAGCAATATAACTTGATTCTGGTTCCAAAGATGCTTTTGTAATCTGCTTAAGAAAAAAAATGTAGATGAAGAAAGTTATCGAGAAATAATGACTTTACCAAGAGAAACACGATCACAAAAAATAGATATGTTTGCAAAGTTCAATAAATATACAGTGGCATCTAGTCTAGGCTTTAGTGATAGTGATGAACTAAAGTATTTGAATAGAGTGATCATATTCTTAAAAGTATGATCAAGTAGTCAAACCTCATTCAAGAGAGAATGTGAATCACATTGGCTGATTGAACATATTTGGTTTGTATTCCCTGATTCCAAGCTGGAAACAGCACGTTCAACACATAAATATTTCAAATTTAGCACTTTGAAGAAACATGAAAAACTACACCATTCAATACCTGTAATTGAAATCCTTAACAACAAAGTATAATGGTGGTCCCACTCTGAGATATTTTGCAAGGTCATCAAAATAATTCTGAAAATATCATGTGATCATATAAAGTTACATAAATAAAAATTTGCATCTTCGAGGCAAAGAAAATGGATAAATAAGACTCTTGTTCACCTGGAGATATGAGTCTCGAGGAAGAACGACCTTCTGCTCTAAACCTGGTTGAATACGTGTACATAATGCCTTGCAAACATAATACAGAAAAGGGGTGAGCAAAACAAAGATCAATTATTACTTTATTGATTTCACAAATAATTATATTATTTATAGAACTATAGGGTGCAAGTGTTATACATGGTTACAAAATGAAAGAAAAAAAACCCCTCCCAACTTGAGCCATAGCCACCTCCCAATCCCAGCAACAACTGTGTTCCAATCCCAACTGATCACCATTCACCCACTCTCTCCAATCTGGAGCAGCTGTTTACCACTTCCCACCACCCTCTCCCTCTAACCTTGAGTAACTGACCTCCCACACTCCTCTATAATCTCCCTTTCCTGCCTCAGAATGGAGCAGTAGCACCTTTCCACAACCCCTCTTAGCCAGGTCACTAGACATCATCCACTTAGTGGACGAGCAAGTGATGCCGCCAGCACATCACAATACTTTTTGTGTGAACTGAGAAGCTAAAGGAGGTCATGCTCTCGGCAATCAGTGCACAAGACACAGCCACAATTTTTTCCTCTCCATTTTCATCTAAGCATTACGCGGCAATCATGTCTTCAAGGAGGAAAAGTTGAGTGTAAGAATGAAGTTTGAGTAGTTCCCTCAAACTTGTTGCATTTTGGGCAACAAATCATTGAGCAACATAGTGGAGATGGCCAAGAAGGTATTGTGTTTTGATTACATATGATTGCTCTTTTATCCTGATATTGAGTTTATACATGCTTTGAACATTATCTAACATTTTTGAGGTACGAGGGTTGTCCCGATGAAGTCCAATCTTCAGAGTTGTCATTTCCATTAAATGGAGATCACTTAGATCATGATAGCAAGTGTAGTATTTAATCAGTTTGATTACAAGATGAATTCATGGAGCATCGTCCTCTCCAATGATAGCATTAGAGTACATGTTCTAGCACATCCAAGAACGAGTTGATTTGTGAACAGAACATAGTAGCCAAGGAATAAGAAGTATAAAGTTTGAAGGTTGTACATTGAAGCATAACAGGAAAATTAGACAACTAATTCAAGAAAAGCCAATGAACCAGACCTATATTTTGAACCAATTGTTTGCTTAAAAAATGGACAATGATTTAACACAAATCATGTTACTCAATCAGGGAAAAACGTTTATGATACATTAACAAGATGTTCATTATTATGCATTTAATGGTGCCAACTATTAATCTTTGTGAATTAGCAGATCTATATTTAGAGACTGGAAAAAATAAAATGATGGTTCTCTTGATACTACAACTCTTTAGCAACTCCAACTAAAAACTTGCGCAAAAGTTAGAGATACTCACAATACTTGCAAAAGAAAAACCAATGAATGCAACAACTACAAAAACTTTAACTCCTCGGTGGCTAAGAAGAGGTGCATGGACATCCTGCAATATGTCCACAGAATTATTAGAAAGAACAAGTTAAAGCAAAACAAAGAATTGATAATGCCAACAAAGATGTCAAACAAGATAGTTCATCAGAAATGCTTAATCTTAGGAATGCACTAGTATGAATTCTTAAATGCATAATTATGGATCATCCATAGATTGAAACAGCGACATAAAAATCCAATCAAAGAATTATTTATCGCATACAACTGATATAAATATGAATGAATGTGTGTTTATGTAAAAAAATAAATACCCAGCAAATATACAAAAATAAATCACTTTTAGTTATATTCATAAACTATGAGAATGGGTAACACAAAGGAGTAGAATAAAATATTTGTTGCTCTTCCAGATTCATCATGGTTAATTATACCACGACCATAAGTTTAAATTATTTACCTCATTAAGATAACCCATACCAATACCAAGCATGGTTTAAAATCTTGAGTTGTGACGAGGTTTAGGTCCCGTATCATGTCATATTGATATAGTTTGGTATTTTTTAAATATAAAATATATTAACTAAAAATATAATTTTTAATCTAAATCCTTAAAAATAAAAAATAATATTAAAATTAATGGATGATTTTATTAGACTTTAATTAAACCTATTTAAATTATGTCAATCATAGCTAGGTAGCTAAGAGTTGATTCAAACTATTAACCTAAGTTATTTAATTAAAGCCTAAGTTAAAAAACTTACCTCTATTCTGCGACAATCGCGGACCCGCATGACGCTTCCGGACTCGGGTCCGCATGACACGTCTGAACTCATCGCCGGGCCCGGGCGATGCATCCAGACACATTGCAATGCACCGACATCGGAGGCGTGCTTGTGCCGGTGCCAGACCGCGAGCGAAACAAATTGAGATTTTAATTCATATTACCAAGTGCCAAATTTTGAAACAAGCGTTAGTAAAATTGGATACCTTACAAACTACTAGAGGAATTTTAACTCTTACAAAATTGATTTTTTAAAAAGATTGTCAAAATCTTGAATGAATAACTTATAACAATTGAATATCCAATTCTTCACTTTTCATTGCATAGGATTCACAAAAACTCTGAATATCTTTTGACTAATCATTTGAAATGTCAATATGCATAATTTAGATATTAGGCATAGGAACAATTTTTGAGCAATTTTAATAGACAAGTCTCGGTTAGTCAACATCATGTAACAACCTAGCTCAGTAAGGTTGGAAGTGATCGATATGCTAGATAACTCAAATAAAGTGCAGCTCCTAGCAGGCTTCTAGAATGCAAAAGGCGTACAAAATGGAAGAAAATGTACTTCAAAGTGTATCAAACAGAGAAAGTGTGACTAAGACTGGAGTGTAATTTCTTAAATGGATTATGTGTACTCTCAATAACAAGGCAAATGTTGGTGGACTTGGTTCAATTTTAAACTCCACAGTCAAGCATGCTCAATATGGAGAAATTGTGGGATGAGTGGATTTCCCAGGAAGCTCCTGGCTTTTTTGAGTCATATTCCAGCATGGGACAAAACATGAGGCCTATGGGATGTCATTCAAAGAGGATAATACCGCAGTTTTATTGAGTACATTGTGTGTGAAAATTTATTATCATAGCAGGACTGCTTTAGTAGTGCGTTATTTAAGTAACAAACAACAAAATTGGCCGGCCTATAATGACCTGGGCTGAGGGCAGGGAGTGATCACCAGGTCAGCAAACATAGACAAAGTGCAACTACTCACAGAAGCACAAATGTACCAAAAATACACAACAAAGTTGAAAAAATATTACCAGTCATGGGTTTAACTTACATTAAATGGATTAAGAATGAAAATGCCTTATAGAATTGACTGGGTTCTCCATAAAATATTGGTAATCAAGCAAGCTTAGTGTGGAGAAATTCTAGGATGATTGACAATTATGAGAATCTCAACAAATTGGAGTCAGATTCCACTTTATGACAAACCATGAGGCTGATAGTATGGGATGTCAATCAAGGTAGGCAATACCTTGATGTTGCCAAGTAGACGGTGTCTTCTATTTCATCCATTAGAAAAAACTTCTATTGAGCACCTATCTTGTTTTTTGTTCTAGCTCTTAAACATTTAAACCTTTGTTCCATCAAATTAAGTGTTGGAAAAATGATTCCTTCCTTGTGGTTGGGTCTAGACATGGTGTTTTAATACTTAGGCTATACTATTTAAGTTAGATATTTGTATTAGATCATTTGCTTGAATATGCATAGCTTATCATAAGATAGCAATTGCCAAGCTTAGATATTCACTGATTAAGTGCAAAGCTATGAGAAGTTTCAACCTAGTGGGTGATCATCAAGCTTGAATGACCTGAAGACTTGTGTGTCCGATTAATATAATCTTGAATATATTTCAAGTAAATTGATTGTATTGTTGGTATTTAACTTCTAGGTAGAGCTTATCAACTAAGGAGCTTCATCTTGGACCCTAAAGGGTGTGTGGTTGGTTATTTTAAGGTTTAGAGTTGACCTTCAAGTGTTGGAGGTAAAACAAACTAAGATAACCTTGACAAACCTTCAAAATATAGGTGTGTCAACTAAAAACTATGTTTGGTCGACACAACCTTTCTGGACTTTACTAGAAAAGTGTGTCAACCAACATTTTTTTGGTCGATATTAATCTAGGCTAGCTCCACTTTCTGAATCTTACTATTAGGTGTCAGGTCTATGGCATTAGAATTTGCAATAAATATCTCTAATCTGCCTCCGTATCCAAGTGTCAGAAGGAATAGCAAGAGGTTTTGAAAGCAAAGGCAAAATTTCATCCTTGGATTTAAAGCTCTCTTGGCAATACTCTTCTTACCTAGGATTAGTTCTTTTGGCAGTGTTCTTGTTTAGGGTATTTAGAATCTTTTCATTTGGATTCTATTGTATCATTCGCCTAAAAAGTAAAAAGTCTCTAGAAAAGACGAGAGCTCGCTGACAAGGACCTAAGTAGGTAACAAGAAGTGATCAAGTTCTTAGTGGTTTACTTGGTTATAGATTGCTTATACTAAGAGTTTTTCTTGTTCTAGAAAATGGACTAGATCAAGGATTGGCTTAACAAGAAGGCATGTAGTTAAGAGTGCTTCGTCGGGTGTCTTGCAGCTTGTTGTTGTAAGAAATTCTACTGTGATATAACATTTATAGAAACTTATTCAGCTCCTCATTTAAAGGGGTGATTTAGTGGAGTTGGCAGTGATGCACTCAACAAGTCTTCGTCGAGTGTTTTGTAGCTTCTTGTTGTAAGAAATCCTACTGTGATATAACATTTCTAGAAACTTATTTAGTTCCTCATTTAAAAGGGTGATTTAGTGGAGTTGGCAGTGATGCACTCAACACGTCGTAGGCTCTGGATTATGAGTGAAGCCATCAAACCACGTATCAATCTGTTAGCGTGTGTTTGCTTTTTTTATTATTATTATTATTTCTACAACATATTATTAATTTGATATTGTTCACACATGCATTTGCTAAGTTTGCTGTGTTGTAAGAATTAAAAGCAAAATTGAACACGCCTCTAGATGGACTATCACCAAACATTAAAGTTTGACTTTTCTCTCAATCTATATTTACTAGAAACTGAGCATGTCCAGAATTCACCGGTGCTAAAATATTGGGACACAAAACTCATATAAATGAGCATGTCTACAATTATAACTAGTCTAGGCTAAGAAAGGAATGGCTCACCCTAGTTGTCATTAAGGACCATTTTAGAAATCATAATAATGCTCTAACAGTTTAGTTTTGTTCCATGTCCTCATGTTTGTGTATTATCCTAGTTATCATTGATCATTATACTGATTTTATGCTCCATAGGCTCCATGTCCTAGTGCTATATATATATATATATATATATATATAAATGATCTCACATGTAAAGGAAGACCCTAGCCGTGTGGATTATGAGAAAACTTACGCCTATTTATATAAATATTGTCAACACAACTCTGTATGTGAGAAAGTTGTTTGTATCTTCATATCCCTCAATCCAAACAAGTCCATTTGGGAATATTCATTTTTTTTAATGTTGATAAACTCAAAAGATAAAATAAAGAATAATAAAAGAGCACACATGAGATCAATATCCTATGCATTTGGTCACCTAAAAAGGAGTTTGGACTAGACCTTCATGTAGCGAGCAAGTAATCCAAGTTCTTGTATGGCAGCACCTAATGAACAAATTAACAAAATTTAATCATGATCACACATTACCAGCAGATTCTTGTAAAAAAACAAAAATTTGAAAAGCGCATTGACTGTCAACTTTGATGATTATTTTTTATTTTTAACACACCTTCACTGATAGCCTTGCTCGATCTAAGTTTAATACATGGAAAACAATCTATTCTTTTGTCTTCAGCCCTTAAGGAGTCAAATATTATCAATGACACAAAGGCTGTAACTTGTAGAAGGAAATCTAACAAAACTGCCAGTGCTGCAGAGGGAAAAAAAAATTCAATTAATCTAGCACAAGATTTAAAGTTCACATAAAAGAAAATGTAGCTGAAATATGATGGCTCTACCAGCAAACATAGAGAAAACACGGCATGCTGGCATGGGTATAAAACTACCAACAGCAAAAGCCATAACTTCAGACAAACTAGCCAGGGTGATAGATGGACCAACTTCTGTAAGTGCATTACTAATCCGTTCTTCTAAAAGTAACTCCAATGGTTGTCGGTTAATAGCATGGACAAGGATACACATGTTATCCACTCCAACCTGTTTATAACCACAGATCAAAAGCTTTTAGCTAAAAATAATTTAAAAAAGGGAGCCAGAGCATGGAAACTATGATTACATTGAGCATTTCAGTCAACCTAAAATACAAAATGAAAACAGGAAAAATGATCACAGGTTAACAAAAAAAAAATCTTATTATTGGATCATCAACTGCTTCATGGATGAGTTTTTAGATAATCAGTACACATTTTTTTTTAAAGAAAAATAAGGAAATCACATTTTCAGAAAGTGGAATATAAGGTGTCTTGGATGTTCTTATTCCTATTACCCTGATGACACATGCTAGTTCTTGGTTGTGACTGTTTCAAAACAAGCTATATACCAGATATCCTGATCTCATTTCAGCAAATGAAAATCTGAAAATGATCGCTAATCTCATTTTTATTGTATTAAACAGGCAAAAATCTCATTTGTTACATGATCACTTACCATAACTTTTCCACTTTCATTAAACTACAATAGTTCTGGTAAGATTGTCATATCTCTTCTGTAGCAAAATCAGATTTATCCTTCACCTAGCTAATATCCCTATGACATTCTGAGATGACAAGTTAACATGGTCCCTTGCAGGCAACTCTTTGCTCTTGGTCCACAGACTTTACAGCCTCCTTGTTGTTCATGGTTCAAGAGTTCCCCGTTTCAGACTCATCTTCCTTGGCATTCTCAGTGACAACACTTCCCTATATGCTCTCTGAATGAAGAAGTATATGTTTGCTTTTTTGCCTTTGTAGATTTCAATTGGATGGTTGAAATTGCTCCAATCCCAAATATCTTTCACCTTCTATTGAAGAACTCCATTTCAAGGACCTTCGACACCTTATAACAATGTATTTAAAGACTACAGAAGGATTCAAATTGGAACAATTTGGTCTCTCTCAATAAAAAGAAACCTTCACATTTTTAGTAGAGATGCTTCTGTTTTCCACTGAACTATGATTGTGGTGCAACTGAAATAGGACCCCAGATCTAGTCATTATTATTCCCTAGCTTTTTGTTTTCTGTCCTGTCCTGTTTTCTTTTATCCCTTCACCTTTTCAGCCTTCCTCTTCTCTCCAAAAAAGGGAAACTTAGGAATACCTCTTGCATGAAGAGTGAATATAGGTGGCCCTGTTGCATGGATTTCGAAAACAACTCATATAACCAATATATTCAAATTGGAAACATAAAAAAGGAATTCATTTAGGCGATATCAGTGGTACAAGCATCACTGATGGATTGATGTTAAGAATTCAAGAACACTTCCCTTTCTACTCCTTTCACTCTCGCCCTAGAGGTTCAGCCATGTAATTTTAATGTGTTTGGAAATAATTTGTTAGATTTAACAAGTGTTATTATTATATACACAAAGTGTGTAGGGACTTGAAATAGTGCACATGGAACTCCCAAGGTTGGTGCAGTCAAGTGGGTTTACGCTCAATGACTTGAAAGTCTATAATGAGAGTTAGGGCTTTGGAAGAGCTTGGAAGATATTCAAGGGCATGAGCATTGAATCCTTGCAAATGAGATTGGGGGTTAGAAGGTGGACTTAGAATGAGAGGAGGATCAAATGGAATGGAGCAAGCTCGGGGAGGTTGGTGCATCTAGCCTAATGCAAGGTGAACTCTAGAATGACTCAAAATGAGGACTCAGAAGCACAAAGAGTTAGATGGCATAAAGCAAGCTTTGAGAGCTTTGAGCATTAGATGGATCGGACAGCTGGAGAGAAGGTGGACTCTATGTCAAGAAGGATTGATGAGGTTGAACACCTGAAGGTATGAGAGCTAAGAGATTATGAGAGTAATTTGTAATCTTAGACTTTGAGTTTCGTGTTTTTGGCAAGCATCATCAAAGATGATGTGTTTAGTTAGGTAGGGATAGTCTACCTAGTGGCTTAGTTGAAGCCTACTACCTAGTGGCTTGTTGAAGCCTACTACCTAGTGGCTTGTTGAAGCCTTCACTGAGGGACTATTGTCCAAAAGTTGTTAATTAGGGATCGCCAATTGGATTTAGTTGAAGTGGAATTAGTCAATTGGAGCATGTCAATCGACCTAAGAGTCAACTAAGTACAAGGGTTCAGTGAAAAAGAACATTATATTCGAGCAACAATCATAGATACGACTTCAAGCCGGCTAGAGGGTTGAGAAGTCAACTCGAAATGTAATTGTCTTCCAATATAGTTGTGAATGTTGGAAAGCCTATTATGAAAGCACATGGGGTGATAGTTATCATCTTATGATTGGCAAACTCATCTACCTCACTTATTACAAGACTAGATATATTGTCTGGAGTGGGAATAGTTATTCCATAGGTAGAGTCGATGTAAAGTTGTGTTGAAAAAACTCCTGAAAATGGATTGTATTTAAGGGAAAAAAGTACAAGTTAAACAAATTAAAGTTCTTTGATGTAGATTATATTGGATCTGCTAATTGACACAAATCTACATCATGGAATTGCACATTCGTTGACCGAAACTTGCTTACAAGATTGGGTAAAAAAGTCACTCTAGCACTTAGGACAAACCGCTTTTTATGAGCATACCAAATATATTGAGGTGGACTATCTTTTCATCATTTGACATTTCTCTCCAACAAGATTGGTTGAAGAATAGTTAGAGAATAAGTTTGCAAGTCTCTAGGAGCTCCTCATTTTATTGATAGACTATTGGGTAATACTATTTTATATTACATTCTTATGACTATTTTAAGTCATACCATTCTGATGTTACACTCTACCTTCATCACATATATAAAGTAGAGCTTTGTTCAGGAAGATGAGATCCAATAATTCTTCCCTCTATTGCCTCTATAGAGAGAGAGAAGAGACATGGTAATAATTAGTAATTAGTTAATTACTAAGTACCACAAGTACAATTTTTCCTAAGACAGTCTTATCTGCATAAGCATAGTCAATATAACCTAAGACATGGCTCAGACAGTGAAGCTCACCTTCCTGAACTAAGGCTACTTCAATTTCTAAGCAATGACAACTAATGTGCTACCCAGGTGTGACTCAAGATATTCATTACAGGAAGGAAAAGATCTTTGAGAAGATAAAATGCCAGGATGCCAGTATCCTTGGAAACTGAATAAAAAATTAAAGTGATGAGGGTACTAGATGATTGAAATTTACGTATATGAAAAAATACATAAAAACAATCAATGAACTAGTTTGCCATGCTTCATGCTAGTTTCTTATTATTGAAGTGATTTAACACTTTCTTATGAGGATATCTAATCTTCATCAATCTAGTTTCTCCAACTTGGGGAAATTTGTCTTAAGCAGAAACTTCTATGCTCTTCGAATAGTAACAGTATGAATCTTGATATTCTATTTTCATGAAAAGTACTTAGTTCTGTAGATGAGAATTTTAAATCATACCATTTTCCTACCGGAGACTCGGAGAGTTATAATATACAAGTTCAACACACAAAAATAAGAAATTTCCCATTTCAAATCAAATTTTTTATTTTGATATGATGATCTTAGATAGAATTGGAAATCTAAAATGAATCAGGACTTACAGCCAAAACTAGAAAAGGAATCACTTCCATGATGATGAGTGTTGACTTAACTCCAATGGCACTATAGAAACCAATTGATCCAAGAACAGAGAGCAAGACCAGGACTACACCAGATAAGCCAAGAAGCACCTAAAGGGAAAGTATATTAAACAAGCATGAAGTCATGAACAAATGAGTATAATAGAATTCAAACTAGCAATTCAAGACAATAGAAAAAACAAAAAAAAAAAGATATCATTCTCCAATGACTATGCCATGCTTATGCTATTTGCCATCGTGCATTAAATTTAAAAATTCTGGTATGATTGCATGTCTATGATAAGACTATAAACAATGAAATTACTACAGAGGTGACAATCAAAAGCTAACATTTCTTAGAAAATGGAAAGTAATTAGATAGTAAATAATCTAAAAAATTACTACAAAGGTCCATGTTTAAAATTTTGTGCAAATCATTACTTTCAGGAAATAGCATAAACCATAGGACATACAAAAGGGTAGAAACAAGAGTTGAGAATTATGATACCTTTGAAGAAACAAAAATGGAAGATAACTGATGTTTCTCTCCCAATGTGATGGATATATAAGCAAACATTACAAGATAGCTCACCTGCATGTATTAGGATGAGCTTTAGAATACTACTGCCTGGGCATTTATCCAGATAAACTTCCTAGTGGAATGAAAAGCTTCCATTAACAGTAATATGCTTACTAAAATAGTTATAACATCAGCAGTGCTTTCTCTTTTCAACTCTTCCTGAATGGAGCTTTCTGATGAAAATGCAAGTGTGAGGTTTTGTGCTTGTACCATTGGTACAATTTCATCCTGTTGCAATTTTTGTGCTATCAAAATTTTGCCAAGAAAAGACAATGGTAACAATATTCATCAGCACGCACGATAGGATATAAAGACAATGATGAACATTTTTTTCTGAGAAAGATTGTAAGGTAAGTGCCTACTAGTATCTCATTAGAAATGGTGCACAAATATAATATACATGGATGGAGTTGTGCAGGAAATATAAATGTCAAGTTCAAATGGATGTACAGAGTACAGAAATCTAGAAATAGTAATCACAGGGCCTTTCAACCCTCAGAGGTAGCAACAAGCAATTTAAAGAAATTTGAGCATTGAAAGAATTATACAACAATCAAGCCTTATCCCACTAAGGCGGGTCGGCTATAAAGAATCATACAGAAGCATAAATGATAAAGTGTTAAGGAAAGATGAACCTTGATTAACTGAATGAAAGCCTTCTCCCAGGCAACAGCATTTCTGAATTCAATGCTCGTCTCATCAAGCACATTGTTCACAGGATAGGTTATAACAAAAGCTGAGGCCTGCAGACAGAACAGTCAGAACACTGTATTATAAGAAGCAAGCTAATATAGTTGTACCTCAGAGTAGTTATTTCCAGAAAATCCTCCTAAAGCTGTGCTTGGATCAAGAGGAGCAGTGAACGCACTCAGGCAGGTTTGATCAGAAGAGAAATGCTGAAACAATTTGAGATGTCATATGATAAACTAAAAGCCATGTGCAATAAGCAAAGTGGAGAATAAGAATAATGTGGTAAGAGAGATCAACTTAAGTAATTTTCATTTGCATATATTTATATTATAGCTACCTCTGACATCAGCTAATTATAGCAAAAAAAATTAATGAAATACAACATTTTTAACACCATATATACAATCAAAATAACAAAAATCTTCATCCAAATAGTTTGAGCTTATCTCCCATAGACGTCACAAAGCTGACAACTCTTCCCACATAGGTTCAAACTATTATTCATACTCTAGAGACAAAATCATATTCACCTCCTCTAAATGTGCACTGTCGCCGTCGAATCTTGCAATCTATCAAACCTCAGTCCAGAACCAAAAAAAATCAAGCCTCATACCTCTTTCATCAACATCATGGCACACTTGATCCCCTAAGACAGCAGCAAGCACCTGAGAGGTTGTTTCCCAGATTCAAACCCGTGACCTTTTGGTCACAAAGCAACAACTTTACCGTTGCGCCAAGGCTCCCCTTCTACTTATTGTCAAAAGATTTTGAAAAAAATAAAAATGAAAACATTCTAAATTAGATCAGTTTGATTAAATTTAGATCTAGATTTTGATACAATTAATTGATTAATTAGGATTCTAGATTTTTTTCTTAAATATGTTCATTGATATCTTAATTAATTGACTAATTTTGCATTTTATTGATTTTGTGCAAAGAAAATTATTAGAGGAATGGAATTTAATGTTTTCCTAACCTCAAGGTATATTACATAGATAACTTTGTGTCATAGTTGAAAATTTCGATCCATAGAGATCAATTTATGATCGGAATGATACGGTTTAAATACCTTATCGTGTCATTCCGATATGATTTCGGTATTTTTTTAATATAAAATATATTAATTAAAATAAACAATTTAACCTAGATATTAAAAAAATTAAAAATACAAAAAATGATAAAATAATTTTTTAAAAGAAAAAGAAAAAAAATTGCAGGATCACGATAGCCTCAACAACCCCACGAGATCGCAACGCCTCCACTACATCCTGCGATGTCGGTGTCGGGCGTCAAAATAGACGAAATTTGTCATTCCGCCAAACACAGTATGTAATTTTAAACCATGCTTTGTGTATATAAATTTGCATGATGAACACGAAATGGAGAGTATTTTGATATACAAATTTTAGAATGGATGACAAGGGTTAAATTTGGGCATAATTGGGTATTCAAGAATTAGATCATGTATAAGGTATATCATAGTTTCTTGTTTATATCTCATTTTAACATGATTTACGGGCATTTCATTTCAAAAATATTTTATTATAATTTATTGAGGATAAGTGGGCACCAACATAGTTTATCCATGATAAATCTTTATGATAGTTACATTTTTTAGCATGTTTTAATATATGGATATATAAAGTTTTTAATGTTTTTCAGGATATATTTTGTGTTGAATTTTAGAACATTATATTGAGTACTTTAATTTGGATAATTTCATTTATCAAAGGAAATAAATTGTCTAAAACAGTACACACATTGTCAATTTCATATACAAGAGACTTATGTCATATGTGTTTCGGCCGAAGGGGATTATACAAATGCACCTATGTACTTGTTTAATAATTATAATTATAATTATAGACACCTTTGTATAATTATAATTATAATTATACAAATGCACCTATGTATTTCAAACAGTACACCTTTTTGCACCTTTTTCAATTTAATAATTATAATTTGTTATTCTTCAGTTTTCCTTTCTACGAATAGTATCAAACCTTGATATTCCAATTATTAGAGATGGAAAGAGGGCAATTGAATGCCTTTAGTATAACTGATATGGTTTATGCCCCAACATTGAATTTTTTTTCCCTTAGTATGGTTGATATAGATATGCCCTTGGAAAACATGAGCCAGTTAAACCCACTTCTAGCAAGAGCTGTATGCTAAGTGGGAAAGCTCAAATAATCTTAATCTTCATACCATGAAAAGGTCTGCATAAGCATCTTCTTGTTGAACTTCCAACTAGTCATAATGCCAAAGACCTTGAAAAAGGAGCAAAAAGGTGTTTTATTTCTTATAAGCTTGATGCTAAAATGAATGGAATAACTAGCATGAAAACTAATGGTGCAAGTAAAGGGATTACATATTAACAATGATTGTTTGTACAGGAAGCTAAAGGATTGTTTCTAAACCATGGTTCCAACTATTTGAGATTAGCTGACCATGTTCATCCATTGAGGTTTGCAAGTAGGAGTAATTAGAATAAGAACAGCAAAACAGAAGTCTAATTCTTCATGTTTGGCCAAAAGTGAGATTCAATCCTGCACAACTATATGTATTGCCAGGTTTCGATAGGTGGTCTGTATCAATGATCCTGGAAACATAATAGAACTTCAAATACAAAACCCAAAGGTCTTTACCTCAAAACAGTACTCAGCATGCGCTAAACCACCATAGATATCATAGTTTTGAAGGTCCATTTGGAAATACTGGTAAACAAAGAATACATTTAGTCAGATAAAGATTTAAAGAAATATAATTAGTCAGGCAAAGATTTACAGAAATATATTTAGTCAGGTAAAGATTTCCTTGTGAAATCAATTGGAAGACGAAAGCATTGGCAAAATCAATACATGAAATGATATTTGACTTAATCCTCTTTCTTTTGCTCAATAAAATACCAAGAATTAGTATCCCAGAAATCAATTAAGGTCTCTTATATTCCAATGCAATATGCATTTTCCCTTTTCTATGACAAATTCCTTTTACTCCTGCTTATGGTGGTTACTGGTTTTAATGAGACAAATCATGAAAGTGAGCACATATATCAATTTCTTGAACCACAAAATTCTATAGTAGCAAATAATATCTAATTGTTTGGTCTTAACTATATATTTCTATTTGATATTTTGTCTTAATCATATCCTTAAACCATCTTGAAGATTTCAGAACTAGAGAAAGCTTCAAGCTCTTTCATTGTTTTCCTTGAAAATCAAGTATAAATCATATTATAACCATTTTTGCCTCTCTCCAATGAAGTTCTACAGTAATAAGATTTTGCATTAGAGATTTATCAAAAAAAAAAATGCACTATAGATTAAACACCATTAATTTTAATGATCGTATAGTTATAACATCTTCAAGCTCTCAAAACTTCGGATCATAAAGCATGACCATTTTCTTCTACAATTTTGGCCTCACGAGAACCAGAATGTCACCCTTTTCCTTTGCCCTTAAGAAGAGAAAAGTTGAGTGCAAACAGAATATAATCTCCTGATTGTAGTAAAACTCTATTGATCATTTTGATATTAATTTTCTAGATCTAAGAGAAATCATGAAAGAAAAAACATATTGCACCTGTAGAACACTTTGTGTGGCACAATCGTTACCCAGTGGCTTCAAGCATATATCAGAAAGAGAAACCATGGATCCAGAATAGTTTGCATGAAGATTATCAACCTTGAAAGATTGGTGGACAAATACAATCACAATACTGCTGATTGTCAATGAATTGTAGATTTAAGGAATTTAAACTACCTTCTTTTGTATTTCAAAAAGCAACTTAAGATTTTGTTCAGTCACAATACTCGGTGGTCTCTCACCAACTGAGGGCGAAACGCTTGCCAGCAGAATCTGCAAAATAACATTTTTCCAATCGACTTGGTAAGAAGAAAATTCAAAACAAAATTGAACTTAGATAAAATGAAAATTTCTTACAAGGCATGACTAAGAAAATAATTCTATATTGTGAAACAATCCAAATTAGTATCAAATGATAACCATTATTAGCACGACGCTCTAACCAACTGAGCTAATGGGTGGTCAATAAATGATGACCATCAAAACAGAAAATCTTAAAAATTCTAAGATGTATAAACCAAGGTTTGAAATTTTAATCCGTGCAGGAGTTTCATTCTGACCCAAATAGCATGGTTCTGATACCTTAACGTACCCATATAATTTCAATAGTTACATGCTTCTAAACATAAGTCTACACCAATTAAAAAGTCATTTAAATTTTGCATTAACACCTATTGTCTAATTCAACTTTATCATGCTATTAGCACCAAATAAACACGCTCAGAATTATTCTAGTTTCTAGTTTAAATGATATACTGTCCTGCATAACACACTTAATTTTACTACTTTAGAGAATATACTGCAGCAAAGAAAGTGATATTTTTCAGTGAATAATGTTGATTATAAATTTTTTTTCAACTTGAAATAAATTAATATAGGATTTGATAGCTGATACAGTGAAAGGGAGCCTTGGCGTAACGGTAAAGTTGTTACTTTGTGACAAAAAGGTCACGGGTTCGAATCCTGGAAACAGCCTCTTGAAAAAAGCAGGGTAAGGTTGCGTACAATGGATCCTTCCTCAGGACCCAGCGCGGGAGCTTCGTGCACCGGGCTGCCCCTTGATAGTTGATACAGTATTTTTTAATCAACTTAAAAATCAATTAATGCAGTAATTCACAAATGAGTAATTAATTAATATAGTAATTAATTAATGAACAATTAATATAGTCATTTAGACCTGACACTTATTCACCTTTTAAAATTCTTCATATTCATATTCATGGTTCAAGATTTTGGCTCTTAAAGCTATTAGAGAGACCCCAATGTAGATGGAGGATTCTCTGCAACCTGGACTAGGAGAGCTGAGCTCTTATTTATACTTGTTTTTATCATGCCCTAGGTGCAAATTGCTAGATATCTGATGTGGAATAAAATTATTCGCTTTTCTTGGCTCTTAAACACATGCATCCATGCTTGGCTGTACATAGTTTGGGAAACACATAATCAAAGTATTTAAGACAAGGATGGAGCATTGAAGGTATCGCATAAGCGGATCTCATCTCTGCAACTCTAGAGTTGTTAAGCCAAATATAAGTGCAAGCATAGCAATCAACAATCTATACTATGGTTTGAAATCTCATGCTATGCAAGGTGGTTTAATCGAATCACATCATTCCGATAAATTACCAAAACTGGATACTAATTTACACAAATAATATCTTGTGTTGTTGTCTTAATTATGTCGAGATAATATTATTATTTTTTAGCTCATGTCCATACAAGATAGTATCAAAACTCATTCCAAATGGAACAAAAAGTAATAATCTTCACCTCTAATTCACTACTGGCACCATACATCTGAATATCGGCACAACTACCAAAAGAGTATCATTCCAAAACCTAACTTCCATTTCAGCTTGAGATTTTGAACCTTGGTTTATACATGAACTGAGATGCTTGATCCTCAGTCACATTTTGGAATATACTCCTATTTTTTCTTCTCTTAATTCTTTTCAATCTCTTTTAGGTACTCTGCTTTCAATTTCCATTGATATATTTGAGTGAACTGTGTCCGCTCATAATTTTATACCAAAAATGCATATACACATTGTAGATTAGCATGAAAAGTGGATGACTAAATAATGGGTGAAAGTGGTGTCTCACGGAAATGAACTATAAGCTTTGATTATCTTAAGATTTACTATGGACACACCATTGTATAAAGCCTTAAAATCATATACACTTGAAATCTTCTACCTAGTACTTAGTCATCACTACTTCCTGTCTTTCTTCAATATTAACAAGATATAGCTTTTCCATGATTTCACCCAACCACATATACAAGTGAAGCTTGTTAGATAATAAAGGACTGAAACTTAAAACTATTATTATATATACCTGTTCTATTCTGTAGAAAGGAGCAAGGTGGCTATCAAAATACTGTTTCTCTTTAGCAACCCTGCTTCCAGGCCCAACCCACAACTGCAACATCACAAATCAAATCACATTAAGAAATGAGTCAGGACTCAGGAGCATATACAAAACAGAATTTCCAATCCACAACCTCTTAAAAACAAATTACAAATAAACATCAGTCAACCAGCAGTGTTTCTTTCAATTATATAGAGTCGGCTTCCATAACTATTATTCCTCCATTGAAGTTCATACAAGGTTATTTACTACTATGTTCTAGTAATATTAAAATCAACTAATTTTTTATTTACTAACTAAAGTTTTAATTAGTCCCACGCTATCCTTACTTTTTCACTCTAATCTATTCTATAACTATCAAATATATTCATGGTCTTTGGAAATGCTTATATCATATCAATATAGTTTTTCTCACTTTATCATCTATTGAAGCTACTCCCATGGATTTAAATTTCATGCCGTGTCCATCAGCGCAGGCGGACACAATACCGGCACTACGACTGCGAGGTCACGGAGGGTGCCATGACCCAACGGCAGCATTCACAGCTATTAATTATAAATAGGTTTTTTTTTTTAAATCT
Organism: Zingiber zerumbet; assembly: GCA_037833815.1. Classification (NCBI taxonomy): domain Eukaryota; kingdom Viridiplantae; phylum Streptophyta; class Magnoliopsida; order Zingiberales; family Zingiberaceae; genus Zingiber; species Zingiber zerumbet. The sequence continues at coordinate 15,692,931 of JBBMJZ010413098.1, read as the reverse complement.
TTTAAATCATTCCACTCAACCTAGCCCTCAGGTTTATATGCTTGGTCTCATTGGTTTGCCTGCTCAATTCAATTAATCCACTCTTGATCTGATCTTCATTCACTAGATCAGATGTGTCCACCTGCCTAGTGCTATGGGTTTGACAGCTCATTCCAATCGATCCATCCACTCGATCCAACCTAGTCCACCTACTCAATCTGATTGGTTGTCCACTCAGTCTAACCAGTTCACTTTTTCATTCCAATTGGTTCAACTGCTTTGCCTTTCAGGCCTGTCCAGACCATCCCTCTCATTTGGGTCATCCAACCATTGTGCTGGTCAAGCCTGTTCGGTTCATCCAACTTGTTCGACTGTGAATGAACATGAAATTACAAATTCATAACAAGAACAATAAACCAGAAAATACATTGATAACCATTAAAAAAAGGTTTTCAAATACTTCAACAATGTTGGTTAACATTGTCCAAAAGTTGTCCTAAGGAATACCTTCTCAGGACGTGTTTCCACCTTGAAATGAATAAGACCTATGCACAGAAGAAGAGGAATAGCCAATGATAAGCATAAGACAAGAGTTGGATTCTTGGAAACAAAGGTTCCATACTTCCTACAAAAGCAAGCAACTTGTTGAACACATTGCACAGGAATATCAAATAAAACAAAATACACCAGTCTAAGTTTCCAATGTAGAATACACATCTACCTGAAAAAATTTGACATATATAGCTGAATGACAGAGGGATCATGCGCTTTAAGACCGGAAGGAACCATTGCAGGTGCCTATAGATTAAAAACAAGCCATCATTAAGAAGATTAATACATAGCAAGTTACATGCTCATAATTGCAGCCAAGCAAATTAAGGGAAGCAATAAGAACATAAAAATAATGCATAAGATTCAATTATTTATGGGTCATATACATTTCATGGAAAAATAATAGTGTGCAATGTCATTAATAGTAATACTGAAATAACATGTAATCAATTCAAAAAATAAATACATAAAGCTTTAAATTGACAGAGCTTCATTGTTAGTAGCAGTCAGCAATAAGGTGACATTATAAGAATGTTCTGTTTATCCAAAAAACATCCAATGTGCCAACTGTTCACATTTGAAAATTCAAAATTGCAAACTATCCTAGATGGAATTTAACATACAATGAAAGAGAATCATTGAAAAAGAACTCAACAACCAAATAACCAATTGGCTCTATGAGCTAACAGAAAGAAAAGTAGCATGCCTGACTCATATACATTCTACTCTAGCTATAGGAGAATGCCTAACCCTGCCACCATCGCCACCCCTTTTTTCCCAACCCTTTTTTCTCCTTTTAGCTGTTTCCCCTTTCCAAGGTCACCCTCTCCATATGAGGACATCAAAGGGCAGTCAACTTCCCTCCTTAGCACCCCCAATCTGTTTGATTTCCTTCCTATTCCCTTTTTACACCGAAGTTGGCATCCACCATAATTTGATCAGATTGGCTTTTGAGATCATAGAGCCAACCAACCACAATCAATATCAATTTGGAGGTAAGGATTTCGTGAGTAATCTCCTTTTGATATTGGGAAATGGTCGTCAATTCTGTACTAATAATTACTTGTTATTGTTATTTGGATTTGATTGGCTTGCGTGTTTCGTGTCATTGACTGAAAAAGTAAAATTGCCTATCCTAAACCATAGGGTCTTTTTATCCCATTGTCGTGTCACCTTATTGCTGACATTCAGCTGCTGCTACTAACAATAAAGCTCCGTCAATTTAAAGCTTTATGTATTTATTTTTTGAATTGATTACATGTTATTTTCAGTATTACTATTAATGGCATTGCAAACTATTATTTTTTCCACGAAATGTATATGCCCCCTAAACCCTAAACAACCTTATTATATTTATGTTTAAAAGTTGTTCAATTATATACTTGCTGCTTGCTTGTAAGTATATACTTGTACACCTTTTTGATGCTATAAACTTGTATTTAGAGACCCATTACTTATATGCAGTTAAATTAGCACAACCTTTAAAAACAAGGTAACTTACATAAGTCCCTCAAACTAACCAATAAGATGTGAATCCAAGGTGGAAGTTATGTAAAAATTTAAAGTGAAATATGACTACTATAAATGGTGATAAAAAATACTAAAAAGTAAAATCGCCAATCCTTTTACCAAAGTACCCAACTGTCCATAGAGACATGGTAATGAGGGATCACCCATGGTTAATATCTGTTTGTGTAAGACTCTTATATCATTGAATATCACCGGTCCAATCATTCACTTCTTAGTGGATATATTGTAAAAGTTGATATTTAAAAATGGTTTATTTTATGATAAAAGATGATGAAAATCGAATGAATTGAATGATTGGCGATAACAAACAGTACTAAATAATGAGTGGAATTTTTGTGATACTAAATGGTGATGATTAAATTATATAAGACAAGAATGATAAATCTAGGTTTTTAAATTCAAATTATGATTAAAATTCTTGCACGTATTTTTCATTTAACCACCTAGCAAATTGTCTCTATTTTCCATTTTCCTTGGCCTCTAGTTTTTGTAGGCAAAAGTTGATTCCAAAGTCTTGATTGGTTTTAGCAGTAGATAGAGTAGTTTATAGATCCTCGACTTGCTAGAAAACAGGTCTGTTTTATTTGCAGTACTTTTTGTTGTTTTGTTTGTTTGACATTTTGCTATAGTATATCTATATTGTACTATCTTTTAACAAAATAAATGACTATATCTGATGGAACACTTCTGGTAGTGACAAAGCCAATTCTTAATACCATTAATATAATTCTCCAAACCATGGAAGTTAGAAAATAAATACATTTTCAGCTTGCAAATTCTATCAAACACTATCTGCATTTGAATTATAGGTGCATAAATCCAAAAAGAGATAATAGTAAAACGCGATAAAAGAGAAAAATCTAATCATTCCTACCAAAATTTAGATGATGCTCATAATCCATAAATATTTGTTCAAGCTTAAAAAAAGAAATAAAATTCAGACATTTCACATGTTGAAAATTGAGAGTTAAGAAAAAAAAATAAAATCAGAGAAAGCACCTGTGAAACATGTGTTTCCTGTTTGTCATTAGAACTCTCACCCTTCACATTCAACAATGGCTTTGTTCTAAAACGACCTTCTTTCTTTTTTCTATAAACGAAATTCCATACTAGAAAAGCACAAACTATGAAGAGGTATATGATTACTAATGAAAAATCCAAGCATTTGACCTGCATAAGATAAGGATCATTCCTAATGGATCAGAAAATGCCACTTCTGAGAAAAACTATACAGGCTGAAATCAAAAATTTGCAACTCATCAAATGATATGAATTCAACTAATATGCATTGATCATTGTGTTTAAAATGTCTGCAAACTAAAATCTTTGGCATTACAAAGATTATGAAGATTAAGCCATGAGAAAAAGTATAAATGAGCAATCAATAAGGAGCTTGAAAGTCCTCCATTTTGTAAAACTAGGAAGTTTCTATCCACTGAATTCAAGAAGTGGCAGGGAGTCTAAAGAATCTTAAGCTTCTTGGGCATTCTAGAAGTATAGTATATGAGGCATTTGAGTTCATTAAATAAATGTAGCACTCACACATCCAATCAAAGTGGACTAAAGATTAAATGGCATGATCTGTAACAGCCCTATTCTAGCATCCAATGTGGCTTTGTTTACTTCATTTTATGCCAAGGAAAATGCTAGTAAACAAGGAAGGTGAAAAAGGTTAATTTGTGATGGAAGTTTCAACTTAAAGGAGAATTAAAACTAGAAATTAAGATAAACCAATTAAAAGTCAAATCATGTGAAACGTGAATTACATGTAACAATTACATGCAAATTATGTCTATTTTAAGAATTTTTACAAACAATATCACCTCAAGTATTGGTAAGCAAGCCAGCTTCAATATAATGAATCGGCATCATGAAGAATGATCAATGTTATTAGCTCTAAAATAGATCCATATGTTAGGGAATTTTTGGATTTTTCCTTTTTTTAGGCAGGAGGGCATGATAAAAAATCAAATTAACACAAACATAATATTTACCTTTAATGAAATTAGTTTGATTGAACATGATTGCTTCATGTGTGGAGCTGGGGACAAAGAGTCAATGCACACGGAAGATGAAGGACAGTCACCACAAGAACAGCCCATAGAAGAGTCACCGCATGAATAAGTAGTTGCATTCATAGGCCTCATTCCAGATAAGTCACTGATATATGATGTGAATGTAATTGGATAGGGTGATCCAGGCTCATTAGGTTTTGCTTGACGACCCAAAAAGGTAAACCACTCTAAACAACAATAGAATTTTAGCAGAAGCTTAAAAACAAATTCTAAATAGAGTTGCTAATTAATTGGAACACTTAATTTATACCAAAGAGTTTCACTGGAGCAAGAGTATTGCAATTGTCTTATTACTGTTATTGCAAAACCAACCATTTACAGAAGGGGCATTTAGTTGCCCTTTGGTGGCCTCGATTCAATCCACAAGTGAAACATAGCACTTTAAAGGAATCAAACTATTGAAAGTTGCCTATTTACAGAATGTTTCTAAGGCCATACAAGCTGAAAATAAGAGTTTTTTATGAAAAACTATGACCCACAATTAGTTAATGACTGATGTTAAGTAAAATTGAATCAAAGAATGAAATAAAAAATGTGCTGTGTTACAATTTTATAAATATTACTTTTAGTCAAATGACTAATCTATTAAGAAATTGTGAGATTTAAAATGTTAGGTAAGAAGTATTATAAGGTATTATGAAATGTGTTAAATAATAATGTGTTAGATCTTTTAAATAATAAAAAGTACACCTATAGATTTGTTGAAATTGAAACTTGGTTCTAGATTCACTAAAACATCAATAACTCAAGCTAGATTTAGCAATTATCCCTATTATTATACTAGGGGATGTTGCCTTCTAGCTTAATGCTTTACCAAAAGTTGTATATACAATGAAAACACACTTGCAAAAAATTTACCGTGTCTCAACATGATAGTGAAAGGCCATCAGTTAAGTTCTTGGTTGATAACTACGGTCAAACTAACCTGAGTAATTCTGAGCTCCAGCACCAACAAAATCCATTGAACGAGTATTCATAGTACCAAACTTCACATCTTTACATGAATTAAATAGTTGTTCTCCGAACTGATGAGTGACAAAAAATTCTATTGAATCAACTGTCATGCTACCATTTACCTGCAAAATTTAAAAAACAAAATCAACATGAGGCTTTACTGCAGGGTGCACATGGATAAGCATGTAATAACATTTAGAGTAGTACACTAAAAAGGTAATAGAAAGAAAAGAAGAGGAACGACATATGAGTAATAATATTATGTGCAGTAGACTAACAAGTTGCAAAATTCACTTGCTGTACATCTTTTTTGATACAAGGAAAACAAGAAATCACCTGTTTGGCTGATGTGACATTAATGAATTGACTTTGGTCTGGAGAGCATGAAAGCTCACAAAATAGATTCAAAAAGTTTCTCAGGCATGCTGGGCAACCAACAAGAAGAGGAACTGCCTGTGAAAGATATTCATAACAAAACTGATGAAAACAATAACCACAAAAGGAAGATAAAAGAAATGGATGTGAGAAAATATTTCTGCAGAGAAGCAGGACACCTACAAATAGCCGTAAGAATTCTTTAAAAAAATAATAAATAAATTACCAACTGATAGAGAAAAAAAAGTACCTCAAAGAAATAGAAGCTGAATCAGATTAAAATAAAGGCATGTTAGCTTAACAACGTAATTGTTTACTATTGGGACCTAATTATAGATAGTTAAAGGGACAATAGATGTTCAAGCTAGGTTCAAGATATTCTGAAAATCCAACTTGTTACAAATGTATTTAATATTAGAACTACTTAAAGACTTAGTTAATCAATCAGCAACCTTATCATTAGAGCTCAAAATTAAAGTGGTCATCTCCTGTGTTGCCTAGTTTGCATTCATTTATCCTACAATCGGGATGACCATGGATGAGATAGATAAGTAGGGAGTTCACTCAAACTATTGGGGACTTAATTGTAAATAGTAGGACCAAGATGACCAAATCATATATGATAGAGGAGAATACCTAAGGTTTATTTCTAATATATTCCTCAATTCAATACCATAAAAGCACACTCCAATATATTGCATCTTTCATAAACTTACATATGCACTGTTTGTTAAATAAAATTGCGTCAAAACTTAGAAATTGAACTGGTGAAGACACTACTTTATTTTGGATATGGTGCAATACAGAAGTTTACAGATACGCTGCAAGGTTTAGTCACCATAATGGGTTGCTTTAATTCCAGAGAGAAATCAGAACATTTATCGCCAAATTTGTGTAGCTATTGTGGCAAAAGGTGATAACCCTCACCTGGGGACCCCTCCAAGACCAGAAATCATTAGGGCCATTTAGCCAGCCGAGCGGCCTCCTAGGTGAAGGGGCATAGCACGGGGTAAACCCCGCGATTCGAACCTGAGACAAATTTGTGTAGCTATTGAATCTATAGTTGGTAGTGCTGCTCTCTTCTACTCTTGTGCTTCATTTGCAGCTGTAGTTATCTGCTGTACTGCATTTTCCAAGTGCTAGTATCTATAACCAGAGATAGATGTATGGCTATCCTGGGTTGTAGCCCATCCTTTATTTTTTTAATTATCTATATAAATTTTATTAAGTAATAATTTTTTTAACAAAATAAATAAAAAAACGAATCGGATACAAAGTAAAGATGCAGAATTAAAATCAAATTGGGGTCGAACAAAATGCATCGGGTAGGCGCGGAGATAAGGAGTATGTTGGTCCAAATCGAGGTTGATTTGGGCTTGATTTGACTAAGTTATGGTCGAACCAAGTTTAATTGGGTTAAATTGATTCGATTTAAAATGAGTTAGTGAGTTTTTGAGAAAGCTTATTCTCTCTTTATTTTGTTATTCTCTTCCATGTAAGTTGCCTCTCTCCCACCATCTCACACGCAAGTCGCCACGTGTCAAGTTCTTCTCCTTCCTTCTCCTATTTTTTTCCCCCAACCATAGCTTAGTTATTTTTCTCTTCTCCTTCTCCCACAGTTGCTCTCTTTTCTTTTTCTCTTTTCAAGACTAGCAGCCCTCCTTCCATTCCTTTTGTTGTTTTCCAGCCGACCAACAACAACTCTAATCCTTCTTCCCTCCAACAAGAGGGGTCCTTGTTTTGCCTTTTCTTGTCGTCCAAGCTAGCCGAGATTGTTTGAAAAGAGGATAAAACTTTCGTTCTCTTTTCCTTTCATCCTTGTAGTCAAGCCAAATTGATTAACTATGACTTTTAAACGGCATTTCGCAATAAAATGAAGGACAACTTTCTTGAAAATCACTTGACACTCTATATTGAATGAAATTTTAGCTAAAGATATTGATGTTATAATTTATTATATTTTTTATTATTATAATTTATGGCATTTAGTTCAAGCTAGGGATGCAAACGAATTGAATTTAGTCGAATAATGTGAAAATATTAATATTTGAGTTCAAGCTTGAAAAATATTTGTGATATTTGAATTTGATTCGAAGTTCGAAAATATAAATAATTCTAGCTTGAGCTCAGTTTGAAATAAAATTCGAGCTCAAATTCGATTCAAATTATTCGAAGCTTGATTCGAGCAAAATTGAACTATAATTCGAAATGACTTAAACTTGAAGTATTCGAACCTTAATTTGAGCATATTTAAATAAAATTATATAAAAATAACAACAGTTCGATTCAAGTATAGCTCGTGAGCGACTTATGAACCATCGAACAAAACATTATGGGTTCGAATTCGACTTGAAAAAATTATCGAACTTGTTTAAGTTTGGCTCGAATTTGATAATTTTGAATACTAATCAAATATTTTTCGAACCGGTTTGAAAACTCCCGATCAGGCTTGGTTCGTTTACACTTCTAATTTAAAAAGTTAATCAGGGTATAATCATTGTAGATTACTGGACAATACAAAAGGTTAAATAATGGAATGATAATTCATTGTAGATTACTGGACAATACAAAAGGTTAAAATAATGGAATGTATTATAAAGCTAGCAAAAAAATTCAAGGGTAGATATCTAACCTGCTGCACTTGCTCGCGTAGTGTTTCGAACTGTTCTGCAGTGCAGCATACATTGCCAGTGATTGTTGGACACAAACTCTGGATCTTTGAGGAAAGTAATTCATCTGGCTGAATACCGAAAGGAATATATTAAGTTGACATCAAAGTGGAATTAATTTTTTATTTGAGTTGGGAAATAGATGTGAAGCCAGAAAAAAGAATACTCCATCAATTATCAACCTGACTAAGCGACCGAATTGGTATGTTTTGTGGCCAAACAATGAAAGGTAAATCAGATTGATTTTCTAAAGTTACCTTGACAGAACGTGTGTAGTTAGGACAATTCAAAGCCTTTCCATCACTGCGTTGTCCACATATACCATACATGGAACAATACCCTTTTGCATATCTTTCCCTATACAAACCAAGAAAAAGAAGATGAAATATCAAATACCAGGAATAAAAGAATCGATCAATGAATATATATGTCTATCAGCCTACGCCATATATCATAACTATATTATCTACTTCAAAGAAGATAAACCAATAGGATTTATGACAGTAGATGGATGGAAATTTTAGTTTGAAAGAATATATAAAAATTTTTAACAACAAATGAGTAGCTTGAACACTGAAACAGAATCAGAATGATGTTTAACAAGATAGCATACGTTTAGATTTAAGATTTTTCAACCCTAACTATCAAGTATCAAAATTGTTAAGCTATCAAATTGCTTTGTGATGATACCCATTAAGCATGGACTAATGTTGATTTGGTCTGAATCTGGGTATGCCCTATTATCACATCCAAGGCATTGCATTGTTGAGAATCACATTACAAACCATAACAAAGGTAACAAAGGTTTCTAGCACACAAATTCTCAACCCATTAAAAAGCAAGGATATAGCAATTAGCAAGATTTTTACCCGTTAGTAATAAGCAATAGCACAAAAAAAAATTGAAGGAATAGGAACTGAATTTTACAACAAGTTATTCTTATAGAATGAATCAAAAATTAAGCTCATGTTGTTTTGGTCTAAATGTGGATATGCCCTAGAATCACATCCAAGGCATTGAATTGTTGAGAATCACATTACAGACCTGTGCATTTAATTAAAACCAAACCAACCAACCCGAACTAACTGAACTTTTTTTTTGGCCAAACTGAACAAACCAAAGTTTGCCACTAAAACCTAACAAACCGAATCGATATAAAATGGGTTAATTCAATAATCGAATTAACCAAACTTTTTTTTACTGAGTCAGTTGTTGTATCACCCATGAATTCCTGAACATAGTATGCTCGATTTGTGAATGTCAATCAACTACGCCACTCAACTACTAGTCTTTCTATTCGGTTTATCACAGATTCGGTACAGCAATCGACTAATTATAAAACATCAATCAATTGTCATAAATACAATTCAATTTAATTAGTTTAACCAGATTCTGAATTCTATAACCGAGACCGAACCAAATAAACTGACATAATCGAGATTTTTTTTTAAAAAAATCCTAATTAACTGAACTAAATATCCTAATTAAATCGATTTGATCGGTTATTTCGATCTAACCAAGATTTTGCTCACTCCTAAAGACAAAGGTTTGTAACACACAATCTATCAACCCATTAGGCAGCAATACTCTAAACCAATTAGCAGATTTTACCGGTTAGCAATGCCATAAAGAAAAAAAGAAGGAATAGGAAATGAACTTTATTACAAGTTATTCCGATACACCAAAACAAAATTCTTAGTTGATGGCTTCGTAGATGGAAAATTTTGATGAAAACCCTACATAACAAGATAGAATGTGCTTGCTTACATTTAGGATTTTTCAACCTAAATTATAACAAATGTTGTAACGTCAAATAGGGTTGTGGATAACCATATGATATGGGCCCATGTGTTTTCAATGTGAATGTGGCTATACCCTTGTACCGCGCAAAGTATCACATTGTCAATAATCACATTCTAAGTTTGAAGAAGTCGCGTTTTTAAGTTTGGCAAAAGTGTGGAAATAAGGATAGATTAAATAAGTATAAAGCATATAAAATTGAGATAAAAAAGATATATGTAGCAAAGTTTGAAGCATATGATAAATTTTATAGAGACAAGAAAAAATACACGTGATTATTATTGATTTCAATAAAGCTAATGATAGAGTCCCTAGATAATTATTATTGTAAATTTTAAAGGAGAAACATCTACTAACTACATTAATGTAATAAAAGATATCTATGAAATGTTGTTATTAGTGCCAGAGTTATTAGGAGGGTGGCATATGATCGGATCTACAGGTTTAAATTAAGGGTTGAACTCAATGTCATTACAATAGTATTAGATGAATTACCTAATCATAAATAGATCTCCTTGGTGTATATTTCCTTATGATATTGAACTAATTGATGAGATCCTATTTAGGTTTAATTTGAAACATAAATTGTGAAAAAAAAAAAAAATAGAAACTAAAGGGTTTAAGATAGCTAGCAGAGAAATGGGGTACATGATATATAATTTTTGTAATAAGAAAAGAATAATAATTAAAATGTATACATATAAAATTCATGTAAGCATTTTCAATAGTCTTGGACCTATAAAGAATAGGTGGTCAAAATGATTACGAGTTTTTTGACTCTTCATTATATTGTCCCCCTTAGACAAAAAAAGTATATAAAAGTTAATGTATCAAAGATGAGAACAATGTTAAAATGGATGTATGGAGTTGCTAGAAAAATAAAAATTACCAGTATTTCAAAGAAATGAAGTGTAATTCAAATAGATGATATAATAAGAGGTAATAGTTTGAGATAGTGCAAACATATTCAAAGACAACCAACAAAATTTATAATTACAAGAGTTGTATGTAATAGAGTGGAAGGGGTAAGGTGTAACAAGAAGTAAAAAAATATTAGCCCAATTATTTAAGTAATTTAATATGGCTAGTGATATAGTCTGAATTCAATGGATGAAGGTGATACATGTAACAGACCCTCAATAGTTGAGATAAGCACAACTTGGTGATGATGTCAAAGATATTTACATACTATGCCAAACATTTCTTCTACTCTAACAATCAACAAGATTTTACTAGTTGGCGATAAGTATACAACAATGGAACATTCAAGGAATAGAAAATGAATTTGTATGACTTACTACAATAGGTCAAACAAAAAAATTTAGTTTGTGGCTAGATGAAAGATTGTGATAGCATATCTACATAACAAGATAAAAATGCACTAAGATTTAAGATTTTTCAATTCTACCTAAGAAAAGTTGCTATATAGTTCAATGGGGTTGTGTAGAAAAGCCACATGACATGGACCCATGTTGTTTTGGTCTTAATGGGTCTGTACCCTTATACCATGTGCCCAAGGCATTAAATTGTTGAAACTTACATTCATAAACCATGACAAATGGGGTTGTGTTGAAAAGCCACATGACATGGACCCATATTGTTTTGGTCTTAATGAGTCTGTACCCTTGTACCACGTGCCCAAGGCATTAAATTATTGAAACTTACATTCATAAACCATGACAAATGCTTCTAGGACAATTTGCCGACCATTAGGAAGCACTATTACCACAATGAAAAATTGAAGTAATAGAATGAGTTTTGCAAACAACTTAATATATAGACAAATATAGAAATTGTAGCCCATGTCTATACAGATGGAAGATTAAAATAACATATCTATATAGCTGTTTAAGCAAGAAAAAATTTCTCTGAGTTAGATCATTAGAAAAGATAGAAGCCAGCAGTTTCGAAAAGAGAGCATTAAATATATGTTTCAAGAGAGATAACATATCACTCACTGTGCATAGGATAGCTGAAAATTTCCTGAAAAGAAGATCAAGGTAACCTGCATTGACATGAGTTGGAAATTTATTATTCATCCAAGGAAGCAACTTGTTAGGTTGGAACCTAATTAAGTGCCTAGATAAAGAATCTAGATATTAGTGAACATAAGAAACATTAAACCCTTTAGCACATATGAGAGAATAAATTAATTTTGAAGCAAAATTCTTATAACATAAATATAATTGTCTTACAAAAACACAACCTATGCTATCATATACTTTGTCCATAAATAATCATCCCAGTTATTCAACAATTTTATGTAGAACTAGTTGGGATCATGGTTCTAAAATTAGTTCATCATTGGTTGGCACATGAGAAACATCTCAATCCACTAAGCAACTGAGACACAAAACTAAGTCCAGATATAGACATTCATGACAACATCTACAACAAGTTTGATAGTTTCTATGCTTGTATAAGACACCTTCTCAACTTTGATTACTTCTTCGTTGAATTGATACAACTCCTTGATGCAACAAAAGTTAGAGGGGATAGACAAGCGATTTCAATTGTGACAGAGCACAAGCAAGGCGAGAAGCTTCTTCTCGGACTATTGAGAAACATACCACATGGGCCTACATTCCACGTGGGCCTACATTGAAAACCTAGCATTGCTTATGAAAGCTTTTGGGGGATCTTTAAGCTATTATAATTCCACAGAATACATTTCTAAACCCCTCAATTCTTGTGCCTACCTTGCTCAAAGATCTATAGGGGATTGTACAAGGCTAAGGCTTCAACTCAAGCTCTTGACAATTTATTTACTTCGTTTACATTTATTTTACTTAGTTTGCATATCATCGTTTATATTTAAAAGGAAAGTTGTATTGTGAACACCCTGGGTAGATGGAATGAGATTACGAGAGGTTTATCTCAATGCCTCTTCTAAAGTGAGGCAATTAGTGGAGTCTTTGTAGGGTGATACACCTAACGAGTCATAGGTCATGGATTGGTCATGGATTGGTGGTGGAATCTCTAAACCACATTAAATCAAGTATGTTAGCATTGTTCTTATTATTTGGATTACATTTACATTGCATCTATACTTGACACAAACACCTAAACCCTCATAAATAAGTTGTAAAAATATAAAGTATCCCAAATAGTAATTGTACCTTACTAACACTAAAGCTTGTCGTCCGTTAGTGGTCAATATCATTGATTCTTGTAGCATCCTAATGTGGTCAATATCATAGTTGTCCAAGGCCTAAATTAGACAATACTCTCACAACAACCTGAATTGAAAGTGGATTCTCCAAACGTCAATAAATATATCACAGTTAACTGAGAGTTGAAGTTGGTCTAGTACAATTAGAATTGGAACATGCACCAATATAGGATATGGATGGCTATATGCCAATTTCTTCATGTTTAAACAAGATAAGTACTTGTTGAAGAACACGAAGCTTCCTCATAAGCATGGAAAACTACTTCAAAATAAAGTGGTTTTTCATGCCCACTCACTTTGATTGACCAACTAAATGTAATAAACTTGGATAGATTTTCAAGCAAGCTGTTTAGTTAAAATTGAAGTGACTAAAAATTGTAAACATACACTAAATATAATCATAACTCATTAAATTTGAAAAAGACAAAAAAAGAAAAACATAACTTAATCAAGTGAAAGTGTAACTTAGCTTGGCACTAGGAACATCAACAGTCTTGACTTTATTAATATGTCACCTTAATGTTAGAGCACTCAAGGCTATTTAATAGGATGGTATCCATATAGAGTGATACAGCACGTTATGTGCACAATCCAGAGAAAAAAAAAGTTCGGTATTGTGTAACTAATTTCTGCAAAAGGTCATAGGTTGACCTTGGGCGCCCCCACACAGTTGCCCCACAGCCATCTAGCCATCTGTAGAGAAGTAAATCGGGAAACCAAGCAGCCCACTACGTGGGAGGGTATTTTCCGCCAACTTCGTCAGGAATCAATCCTTGCCCATATCTGTAAATCTACCATATAATGACTAGCTCGGCTATGCCCTAGGCCGGTATTGTGTAACTACTGAACAGTAATCCTCATCGTTTATGTGCGTATTACCCGTACCCAACAATAAAAGAAAGTTATGAAGAGAAGAAGAATGCTACACTAGTAGTTAATTAGGTTGGTCAGTATCCTATTTAACCCTCAAAAATTATGTATAAATAGCTCAAATTTCTACACTAACAAATTCTTGCTTACGAAAGTTGCACCATATAGTTAAATAATATCGGTTTAAGAGAGATTAAAATTCATTTTTAATATAAGTGAACAGGAAAGCCAATCAACCCATGCCCAGTGGCAACTTTGGTTATTGGATAACAGTTGGAGATAGTGTTTGGGATGAACAACTTATACATTATGTTGGTCTATATTGCAAATAAGACAAAAATTTTATATTATATCTTAGTTTATTATTATATTCTTAATTTGACAAATTTATCATGTTATAATTTGTTTCTATGATTGTACATGAAATATTGGTCTTATTTTATGTGATTTGGCTCAAATATTCTCATAATACAAAAAATTTATAAGCTAATGCTAGGCTGGATGGACAAAGGCAGGGTAGGAATGGCTAATAACGCTAGTTTCTGATCAGGCGCTAGCATGTTGTGCAACATACCTGGGCTAGGCAGGAAGGAGTTACAATTTTCTAAGACAGGATGGGGATAGAATTGGGACAAACCAGTTCCAGCTTTCCCTGTTGAGATTCTTATCCATGGGTAGACCATTGCTTTCCTAATTTGAGCATCTTATAGATGAAAGCTGCAAAAATCAACTTCACAAAGAATAAGTACCAATACACGAATATCAGGATTAGTTCTCAGAATGAACAAGACTTAACCAATTTGCCTGTTCTAGCCAAAAATTCAATTCGGTACTCCAATTAACAAGGGCCGTATCCTAACTCCTATTTCTGCAGCAATTCAGCGATTTTGGCAATCTCTGTATAGACCATTTCTAACATACAATCTACATTTAAATGTGGTGCCAAAAAGGTGGCATTTAGGCAAAGGAACCAATCTTTACCAGAACAAACCGAAAAAAAATGACGCATTTTACTACGGCGTCTCTCAATTTTCCACGTAAATACAGAGGCGCAAAACTAGAAACAATAAATTCAGGAACAGTACTCAAAAAACAAGTACCAGGGATCCCTTCAATGCGCCAAAATCTTGATCTTCTTTCCAAATATTTCAGATTTAAAATCACGAGATAAAAAGGATTCCTGATTGCCTGCTTACATACACTCCGTGGATCACCGCCTCCCATCTTTTTATACAGCGGAATACTCCAAAATCCGAAAGTAGCAAGCAACCAGGTAAAAAGACCCCAAATAAATCCTACGTTCCAAAATGGCAAGACGCCAAGTACTCCATCCCATCCCCACCACCCGACCACTTATACATCAAGAAAACCCAAAGAGTCCATTCCCCAAAAAAACACAATCACGTAACAGAAATAGATCGCCTCCGTTCCAGGAGATCACAACTCCAACCGAGCATCAAAGATGGGAAAGATTTCGAAAACATTAACAGATAGAAAGAAGAAATCAGCCAATTAACAGAATCCGACTACCTGGATCGAGGACGACAGCAGGAAGAGGAAACCCCACCGACCGAACTCCATCCCACTCGCCCCTCGCCGCCGATATGTGAACAAACCCCGCACCGCCTCCGAGGAAGGCAAACAGAGCGAGCGGAGTGAAATGAGTGAAACGGAAGCGAGGGGGGCGATAACTATATAGTGAGGTGACGTCACTCGACGAGGTACGGTTGATACATGTGGGCCTGGGTATAATGCGGTTGACTGAATCAGAACGTGAGGGCCCGCCCCACTTGACGTGCAGGGGCCGTTTCGGAAAATGAAAAAGACGTCGGCGAACGAGTGGCGCACCTCCTCCAATCCACCAGCACCTCCAGCTATTACCGCACTATACGTTATTCTGCCGCATATGTCTTATCGCCTCGACCGTAATACTTATCATTTAAACATCTATCATTTATCCTTAACTATAATATATTTATAGATATTTAACCCTTTTCAATCTATCTTAGCGGTAAGCAAAAATTTTGGTCTCGTAATAAAACACACGGATCACCAAGCTTATCTCCAAACCAAAGCGTAATCTCATAGCTACGATCAAGACGACCCATACATTTTTTTTTTTGTAATTTAGATATTAAACTTTTATTATCAATTAATCCTTAAAATGATCCATCTAATTTTTTTCACCTATTATTAGGATAAATTAAGAAGTTCCAATATTTTTTTTAAAATTTGTTAAGTGTAATATATGGGATTAAACTCATTGCAGTTCATCCCACTTCTTATAATTTAAACTGTCGTTATCTAAAAAATCGACCCCACTCCTTACTGGAAAAAACGCACAGTTGATACTCGAGAGAGAGAGAGCTTGCCCTGCCGTCGAGAAAAGGGCACTCATTGGCATTAATGCATTATCTCGATGCTTTGCCGGTGTCGCCAGGAATAGGGCGAGGTAAAATTAAACGGCTACCGCTGACCAATTTATTGCAGCCAATTTTTCAAAGAAAAAACGCAACGTTGCGGCCGTTTGGCCTGCAAATCAGGCACGGTTTATTTTCGCGCTACGAATTTATGCATTTAAATGCATGCTTGATTTAGTTCAAAACCATTAGCATTTATGTTGTGCGACATTATCTTGGATGGCTTTTTAAAGAGGTTTATGAAATGAAAAGGTTGAATTAAAAAAGGTTATAATCATTATAGATATAAGAGTTAAAAGTTATAGTTCAAGAAGAACAGTAGTAAAAATTTAAAGTTATTTTTTTATCTTGAAATTAATGTAATATGTGCAATTACCTGTTATAAATTAGAGCTCTAAATATTCAAATGTGACATATTAAAATCATTTAAAAAAAATTAAAGAACTCTAACAATTCAAGATGCTATTAATCGCAAGCTGGGCAGCGCACCTGTGCAGGTCACCATGGACATGCGTGTATCTGAACGATACCAAATCTGCAGCGGATGAACGACGACAACCAAACAAAACTAATAGAATTCGAGTAGGTGGGCATCGATTGCCATATTGCCAACTACTTCCTGCCTCCGTTGAATGTCGAGAGTTCTGAGCGATGTGACGTTTGTACACTGGCATGCATTGAATTAATGACATTCCTTTAAAGTTTTGTCGAGTGCTGTGAGAGTTCTTCCTCTCTTTTTTTCCACGGGACGTCTTTCTAATTCTACGAACGTTAGTGCACTATCAATTCAGTGATATTGTTGTTATTCACCCGTGAGCCAGTTTGACTGGTGTCTACGGAATTCGTTTCCTTTTTCCTCTATTTTATTTTGAATTTTAAGATTACATAGTAAAACGAATTATGATAATCACGCTGTGAGATTAAAATCACATGCTTTAAAAGAGACGTGTTTTAATCGACACCAAAAAAGAAGAAAAGAAACACACGCTTTAATAAAATATCGTTTTTCACATCTCGACCAAAACTTTTTGAATTTGTGATATAGGTCACAAAAGCAAGCGGACAATTATTTTAATTGTTGTAAGTTGATGAAAATCAAGGGCCTGGCCACTTAATTCGGGGAGTCCTTAGCTTGCTCAATAGATCTTCTCCGCAAAATATTTCAATATTTTATTATTATTTATTATTTAATTAAGATTTTAAATTATTTTATAATCAACTCTCAATTAATTTAGTGAATTCTAAAATTAAATTATGTTAATATCCTTTTTTTTCACACTAAAAATAATTTTAACTTCATATTATTCTCAAATAATACACATAACCTAATCTCTACTATTTGTATCACTTCTTTTTTTTATCGTTCTCTTTCCTTCTTTCTCTCCAATTTTATCGTTATCTGATCAGTATTTCAGGTAATATAAGAGATTCTCATTATATAACTTAAGATAAAACTAATTTTTACTTTATTATCATATTAAGATTTCTATAGAATATAATACACATATTAGCATTGGATAATATTATTTAATTACTTAATAGTAAATATTTATTTTATATAATTTACATGTATTTATGTATTATATTATATACTACGATGACGAGTCATAGTTAAATTTCTTCACGTATTTATATTTTAATAATCATTCAATTAAAATTTGACACTTGGCTAACAAAAATATATATCAATTTTTAATTGCTCTTGTGGTATATATATAGTTAAATCTCTTTATATCAAGGAAGACTTTATACTTCTTGCTTTTAAAAAAAAACAAAAATAAAATAAAGCTTCTTAATTTTTAATATAATCAAAAGGTCATAGAACCATAATGGCACTCATTGAACCGAGTGGAGGAATTAATCAAAGCACTTCCACCACATAAAACCTCCCTTGAATTTTAGACTCATGTTGACACCCCTTAGCTTTTTCGTTCTTTTAATAAAACCCTCAACTGCTTTTTCCATCTCATTTGTTTTCGTTTTTATCAAACAATATTTGTTGTACGATCTAAAATATCAATAGTTTATGCCTGTGAATGTTATACGATAGTAAAGTAATTAAGAGAACAAACACCAAGATCAAAGCTTTAATCTAATAAATTAAAGATGAATATTTTAAAAGTCATCTGTGCATGAGTTATGTTTTGAATTTATCCCATAGATAAATAATAAAAAAAAGATTAGGACAATTTAAATATTTAAATTATTATCAAAAAAATATCAACACTTTGATGAAACAGATAGAAAAAGTTTTGCATGTGTACACACAGGCATGAAAGCCACGGAGTGAGTTGTATTTCATTATGGTGGGCAGGGACCGGGCTCAATCGCGATCATGATGCCATTTGGTGGTTCCAGCCATCGATCATTATGAGTCCATATGAGAGCTAAAACACATGGGGACCAGCCATCAATGCCACATTAATTATCATTCTTTATGGCCGGTCTTCGCACTTTGACTTCTGCTAATTAATAGTCCCCGTTCCCCACTAGCGCGTACTATACTCTGTGCTCCTCTCAGCTCATAATTAAATACACAGTCGCTCGGAGATTTTAAAGACTTTAGCAATTAAAATACACTTTGTATGTGCATAATGAGGTGTATAAAAGCATCTTCAATCATTAAATTACTGTTTTTTTAAATTTTAATATGCCACATCAATATTATAAAAGCTAGTTGAAATATTTCTAATAATTAAAGCTAGACTTTTTTATAATTCTCTCCACATATAATTATATAGCTCATGCACATTAATTCTCTCCATAAGTGAGCTTATTATTAATTATTTATAAAATGAAACATTATAACAACCATTGACATTAATTATTGGTTCCACCTTTACGAGAAAAAAATAGGTTTAAAAATTCAAACATGCTCTTAAATTAAAAACCCTAAACCTTACATACACAACCATAAAAGCTCTTTTTGGTGAGATTTTTTAATTTTACAAACCTCTAACAAATCTTGCATTGGAGATGCTCTAAGTTAGATAGGGATAAATAGTTTGCCTTGTTTTTTTAAAATTTGAATGGCAATAAAAAAAATTCAAAGTAAAATTTTTCATTTGCTAATATTTTTGATTTTATTTGGTATTCATATTCTTTATGTGACTAATCCAATGATTCACTTCTCACTCATAGTTTTATTATAAAAATCTTTTTTCCGGAGGTGAAAAATATCGTACAAACTCGTGTGCGAGAATACAACAAGAAATGAAATGAATACAAATAAATTTACATGAATCGTGTTTTCTTATTGCTTGAAAATGTCTCTTGATCGGTTAGAAATTCAGCACTTCGCTTTAACTTCTTAAGAACTAGCTTTTGAAAACATAGTGAAACTCTCTTTTCTAGGATTTCTCTCAGACTAAAAAACATCTCTTAATCGATTGATCTTACCGTCAATCGATTGTTACATTAGATCGATCGTTCAAAACTTACAGAACGACTTTTTTCGCCCGTCCAATCAATTGGTAAGTCATACCAATCAAATGATAGCTTCTAATCGATTGACCTAATTAATTCAGAAATTTTCTATTTTCGCAAAAAGCACTCAAATCGATTAGTCTAATTGATTGAATCTTATTTTTTTATTGCCCCAATCGATTTCAGCATCTTGTGTGTTGTCACTAAAAATCGGCCAATCGACTCAGAGACATAATGTGCTCCCAAATATGACCTTCAATAATTGCACCAATCAATCGATTGGTATGGGCTTATCAATTACTCTAATCGATTGTTCAACTCTAAGCTCTAATTTGAATCCTTTGCCCAACACTAAAGTCAGTCGTGACTTGTTAGGACTTTTCGTTACCTAACATCCCTTCAACATTAACCTGTCAAGATTTTTTCATTAAGTATCCAGTCCTCCTTGACCCACATGGACTTTTATTTACTAACTTTTTATTGGACTTTCTAACCTCCGGTCAGAACTAGTCACTCGATAGACTTCTCACATGTCCAACCTCTAGTTAAGATTTCCCCTTGCCTAAACTCAGTTAGAACTTTATGTTGTCTAACCTCCAATTAGGACTTTCCTTTATCTCAGTTAAGAAATTTTCAGTCAAGTATCCAGTTCTCCCTTGACCTACTTGACTTTTCTCTCACGTATTGTTAAACATCAAAACTCAAGTTCGAGTCAGCCTGAACTTAATTAAATTGGTCAACCTTAATCCAAGGACGATTGCACCAACAATCTCCTCCTTTTTTATGTTTAACAATATGATTAAGTTATGCTAACTCATATAATCTCAACTTCCTTCTTTATCTCATGCAAAAGCATAAATGAGGGGTTCCTAACTTAAACTCTGCACTCTTCCCCTTTGACACACATCAAAAAAAATTTCCCAAGATTTATCTAACCATGATAATAAAGGTTTCCTGCCTTCCATTGTTTCCAAATGCTCTCAAAATTCGTCTTATCACAATCAAGGTTCCAAATCTTCCATTATTTTCAATGCTCAACATTGAGCATACCTCAATGATCCTTCTATAGATCTCCTTTCTTATCCAAATCATGCATTTAAGGGTTACCTCCTCTCAAAGCATGCTCCAACTTCTATCATTATACCCAACAATGATTTGAAGTTCTTAAACCTTTAGAAAATCATAAAATTTGAGTTAGGAGGTTAAGAAATTCAACTTTGAATTTCTACCTCTTCTTAACTCCACATTAGTCCCCATTTTATCATCTCTTTCTCATTTTCATCAAGAAAATACCCTCAAATACTTGTCCAAGTATTTCATAGGGTTAGGAATGGTTAAATAATCTAAATGCGGCTTAATCAACTAAAATAAACTCATTTCAGCCAAAATCAGTCACAATAAATCGATGTTTCAGTTTCAAATTGATTAAGGCATGTGCCAATAGATTGATGTCGAATATCAATCAATTTTGCAAGTTTTTGTACTTATGGAAATTTACCACCAATCTATTGACCTAATTAATTGGTGTGTAGTAATCAATTAACTCAATCAATTCCTATATTTCTAATTTCAATTTCAGATTGAAATTTAGAAATCTATAAAGAATTCTATGATTTTTTAAAAATCATGAAATTTTGCATAGACATTATTTTTGTCATATATTATCAGGAAAAAATAATTTCTATAAAAAAATATCACATTTTAAAAGAATGATATAAAATTAGAAATCATTAAAAACTTTAATGTTTTATTTTAACTAATCATTAGTGATTCTTATCAACAAATAGACTTCACTAGAATTTTTTTAAATAATTTTCAAAAATAATTTCCAACCACGATCTTTGGACTAAATGCACATTAATTTTCCCCATGATTGGACTTTACAAAATTTATGTATTTTGATAATATAAAACTCAAATAGATATACTAAATCAACATCTTGAGTTTTGTTCATCCTCTTAACATCTCACTTTTATCTAATGTATCTCAATATGCATACAAGTTATCTTATGGTCCTATGAGATGTAAAAATTGGTTTTCCCTAAACTAAAGGGCATTTTTATTTAGGAATTTTAACTTTGATCATCCTATCTAAGATGTCAATTAATGCAATTATCCTTAATTACAAGTAAATAAAGTAATGCATGTTAATGGTTATGATATACATTATATGAGTATTTTTTTAAAAGAAAAACTATCATAGCCTAATGATGTATGTATGATATGACATATAACATTTTTATAATAATATGAATGTAAAATATAATGTCATGGTTGTTGGTCCCCGTGGTTTTTTTTGTGTGATCAACCAAGTTAAAGTTAGGTCTTATTTTGTTTTGATCCCTGTGTCTAAGTGTGCAAGAGCTTAGGGGCACAGAAAGTCGAGTGGAAGATGCAGCTAGCAAGAAGGATGGCACGGGAAGGGAGCCGACGGGCTCAGTGCATCCGAAAGAAGAAGTGCTACGGAAGAGTACACCGGTGGACAAGAAGAACGTACGCGATATTCAAGGGATGAGAAGCCGGAGCGGAAGGTTGCTCAAGGAGAAGGCCGGAAATTAGGTTCGGGTGAGCCCTATTTCGGTTGACCGTAATCATCCAAGCGATCGGAGCAGCGGAAGAGCTAAAGTGGAGGTATAGAGCTGCTAGAGGTGCCTTCAACAGGAGTTGAAGGCACCTCCGTGACCTTCAGGCAGAAGGCACCTTCAACCAGCCATGGAAGGCGCCTTCAACCAGGCAATTTGGCTGTTTGCGGAAAAGATAAAGTTTTATCCTTTGGCCTTATTGGAGGCGCCTTCAATCCCTATGGAAGGCGCTTTCAGCCTGCGGATAAGTTTTTCTAGGGGTTATAAAAAGACCCCTGGACCTAGGAAAGATGTATCAACTCTAGTTCTCATTTCCTAGTACATTCCTGAGCCTTTGAAAAGTGTAATAGGCTTCTCCACCTACATGAAGGAGATCTTAGCGCTTTCCTTTACCTTGGATTAACAATCACCTAGGTTGTAACCAAGTAATTCCTTTGTGTCTTTCTTTATTAGTTGCTTAACGTCATTTATATAAATGTGCTACTAATATAAGTTGAAGATCAAGGAAGGGGTTTATTTTTCTATTTTAGACAATTCACCCTCCTCATATCGACCCCGCTACACCAATAATGGCATGTGTAGGGTACACAAAATATGACAATTATAGCATAAAAAAACTAACACAAAGAATAATACCAAGATTTGTTATCTAAGTTTTAATAACTAATTATTAGGCCACTTAATAATTTAACATAGATGACCCTAGCTCCCTAGAAAGTGTCAAAGTCTCGACTTGACATATTATTAAATTCTATCTTATTTGTGTCAATTTAATTAAGCTCAATACTTTAAAAATTGTATTGGTATACTTTTACTCTTCAAGAGTTTAAACTCAACTTCTCATTTTCAAGGTGTTACAATACCTTGAAAATATCCTAAAATGTCAACTTCACTATGGTTGGATTAACTACCCTTCCAATTAGAGTTGATACACTCTAAACCCATTTAGTGTGAAGAAAACACAGTCTTAGAAACCCAGAATTTATTGAAGCTCCTTGGGTGTACTATATACTCATTAGGGATAACTTCTCTATATACCTTCCTAATGACTTTCTTAAGCTTCTAAGAAATCTTAGTCATACTAGTTTCCTCAAGGTCAACTATAGGGATACATTCCTTATAATTTTGGCTTAACTCCTAGACCTAGGATTAGTTTCATAGCTATATGGAACTCTATGGTATGAGGACACATTGTCCTTGGACTTGGATTTGTATCTCAAACCCTTCTTGTTTATAAAAGGCTCTTGTCTTCCTAACCATAAGTTTTGCTTCTTAGATCCTTTGACATTATTTGTCATTTGCTCTAAGGTCTTCTCTAATTTTTTAAGTCTTTGACCTCAAGACTTGATTTTCAAACTTTATGTCCTCAAACTTTGATTTTTTTTTATTTTTCTTTTGTACATTTCTTTTTCCAGACATGGACCTAACTTCCTTATGGTTCTTGCCTAGATTATCTTCTACCTTCCTATCCTTAGATAAGGTAGTTCTAGCATGATACGATTTATAATCACTACAAGAAAAATGCTCATAGACATCGGTGGAACAACAACGGTTTTAAGCAAAAACTGATGTCTTTGAGTATTTTACATCGATTTTTCCAAAAACCGATGTCTATGAGCGTAGATTTTCGCTCATAGACATCGATTTTTTAGCCGATGTCTATGAGCGCCTTTTTTTCGTTAATAGACACCGATTTTAACAGCGGTTTTTAAAACCCGGTGTTAATGAACCAAAATAAAATAATTTAATTCCCCCCCAATACTTAGCCAAAATTTGTAACACTTCACTCTTCCCTCCAAACCTAAACCTATAGTGTCGTCCACCGTATACCATCACGATGCTACCACCACTTTCCTCCTCGCTGCCGCTGGCCATCTCTCTTAGCCTCACCCCCTCTTCCCCTCTCCAAGCTCTCTGAGGAGATAAATCTGAGAGCTCCCGGGATCCACTCGTTGTCGGTTCTTCCTGTCGATGAGGTAAACTTCCTTCCTCGACCCGGGATCTAGGCGATTTCTTCACCGCAATGTACCTCTCTTGCGTTTTCCATCGAGATCCAAGGACCTACGATTCTGGATCTGCTAATTTTATCTTCAGATTCTTGCTTAAAGTTACTATGTTTGAGTTTTTTTTTCATTATCTTGTTGGTCCAACGGTGCCTCAATTGAGCTGCCTTTCCGATCTTGTTGCTCCGTCTGTTAATTTCTCTTTTCTACTTCCAGATCTGTACGATTTCTCTGCTGCATTTAGTTTAATTTCTCCTCGGATCCATCTTATATTAGCTTTGCAGGTTTTGACCTGTTGTTTTCACATGCGGAAGGAAGAACTTGCTTTTTTTCCATTTAGGGTTTACTACTTGTTTCATCTTGTGTTTATTAAATTATTACTTGGTTATGATGTTGAAAAAGCTTAAAATTAGAGTTTTTTAACTTTCTAGATTCGATTGTTTGGACATTGGTTTTCATTTGTTTCTGAAGTAGCTTTTGTTGCATTTATTATCTAGAAGATTTCTCTGTTGAAGGGAGAAAAAGGGATTCTAAGGGTTGAATGACACGTTGCTTTGTTTTTGACTCAGACTTCTTCAGTCATCTTGTGAATTGTGAAGGAAGTTGGTGTTGGATCTTAGGCCTGAGTTGTAAGTAGAAAGAGCATAGAAGAAACAATTCCAAATGGGGCCTTTTTCATTCTCCAAGAAATTGTCCTCGTTGTCTACATTGGCTTTACTGGCCGTGTTTCTGTTTTGCGTCTCTAGTAATGCATTTTATCTCCCTGGTAGTTATATGCACACCTACATACCTGGTGAGAGCATTCATGCCAAAGTTAATTCCCTCACCTCTATTGAGACTGAGCTCCCATATAGCTATTACAACCTTCCATATTGTCATCCACAAGGTGGAATCAAAAAGAGTGCAGAGAATTTGGGTGAGCTTCTCATGGGTGACAAGATTGATAACTCTCCATACCGATTCCATGTTAATGTTAATGAATCACTTTACTTGTGCACCACTAATGCATTGAATGAACATGAGGACAGAGATGACATGACGACTATACTTGTAAGATTTACTATCACTACTTGTATCGTTTTATCTTAACATGCGACTG
>JBBMJZ010413098.1:15601772-15644759 GCA_037833815.1 Zingiber zerumbet | reverse complement strand
CGTTGTAATAATTACGATTTCATCATAACAATTATGTTTAATAGTTTTTATATAGTTATAGCAGTTATAATTTCATTTCCTCCTGGGCTGGGATGGATCCAACCACACCCACATTTAAAAAAAAAAAAAAAAATCAGCTCCATGCAACATTAATTTCCTATTATTTTTCTTCCTAGTGTTCTTGCCAAAAAAATTTATTAAACCTATTTATTTGCACAGCGCTTTGCCTCTGCACCCCTCAAGCGATGTGCTCGGTGCTCTATCTGGCATATGTGGCACATCGCATGAGAAGTAAGTGGTGCTGCCTTCCTTGTTCCCCTCGTAGCCACGGAGCCACAGGTGCGAAAAATTCTAGTTTAGATCCTCTTTATCCTTTTATTTCACTGGGTTCGAGTAGATTTGTTTGTCTTGGAATGAATTTTCTTTGAGCTCTTGTCTCAACAGTGTAATCTGTCTATTTCTTAAAGATTGTTATATTATTCTTCACTTGATATTTCATATTCATATTTTGTGCAAACGTCCAACTGCGACTCGACTAATACAACCATGACATCCCTTCATTTAAATAATGTGCGATATCAATGTGATCATCGTCATTGTCATTGCTCTTAGCCCTACCGTCGCTTTCTTCCTTCTTGACCACTAGTGTATCACGTTCACTGCTCTCCTTGTACTGTATTATGTTCACTGCTCTCTTTGTTAAGAGTTTTATCATCGTTGCTCTCCCTACCATAAGTAACATTGACTTTACCATGTCATCACGATTCGACTACGACTACCATTGCCAAAAGACTAACACCAGCCGATGATTATCCCCAAATAAATTTAAATCCTAACTACACCCCACTATAAAAAAAAAATATCGTGTATTCTTTAGAGTCCACAGTGCACCGTACTAACAGTGGTGGATGGATAGGATGAGTTAGCCCATTTATAATTCAAATTTGGCCTGGGCCGGACCGAGTCCAAGTCCGGATGGGCCGGATGAGACAATCCATTTATTATGGAGCGCTGCTCGAAGCCACTGGCGAGCAGCGACCTCTCCCCTTCCCGTTTCGAGCAGCGCGAGACGACGACCCCCACCCAAGCCACAGCCGGCGCACGGCGGTGCTGTTCTCCCTCGGAAAACTGAGCTCCTCTCTCTTGTTTCCTCCCCTCGGAAACGAGGGGTGCTCTTCCGTCTCTTTTTTCATTTTTCTTCCGATCTCTCTGTCGCTCGCTCGTGCTATCCGTATGGTGGCGGTGACGTCACTGAGACCGGATCGTTGTGTTGTGAGGTGAGTTTCTCAGGTAAGTTGATCGCTTATCTTTATGTTAACCCCTGCTAATTCCTTTGTTGATCTTGTCGGGGCGCAGTGGACTGATTTTTCAATCCGATTTGTCGGGTCTCTCAATCGGTAAACAAGTGCAGGTAAGGGTTCCTTAGCTCCTAGTTCTATGCTTGCAATTAATGTTTGCAAAAATATTTAGCTGTCAACTTCAAAGCTTAACACCTATTGGTTATCCAGACTGGATTGATTCGGATTTTCCCCATTGCGTACCTCCTTTTTATCGCCTCCTTGGTTAAGGAAGTGGTTTGGTAAGGGTTCTATCTTATTTTATTTTTGTTTTAAGATTGATTTGGTGCTAATGTCCCTGTTTACCGGATAACTTTAGGGGGATTGTGGGGCGGGTTATTAATGTATGGTGTTTAATTTTTAAAATGATCGGTATTTGTGTGTTTCTAGATTTAGTATTTATATGAGATGTTCTTGTTCATAATCTGAAATATTATACGATCTTTTAGAAATAGATACAATGTGTAGTTTGCTATACAGTCTTTATCCTATGTTATTTCTTGTTACCCTTGTTATGGATGTCCTTGTCTTGCAAATTGTCACCTGCTGAGGTAATTTCTTGCACATGGAAGTATACCCTAAGACGTGATAGTTAAATATTGTGTTTATTTCAACAAAAGTAAGAGAACTACAGGATAAAGATAATAATATCAGTTTTTGTACTCACAAAATAGATATGAAGGAATTTAATTCCACCATTCTATTACTGGTCCCAGTCAAACAAAAATGATGAAATGAAATTTAAACATCTAATAAATATAAATAAATAATGTTTTTTTTTCATTTAAAATTTGTCCAAAATAAATAAGATGAATGAATTAGAATAGAAGTAAGATAATTATTGGTGAGATTGACAGGCTGTGTTAAACACTGTTATCTAGTTATTATTTTTCCTTCACATTCATGCAGGTGAAAGTGAATAATATTTTACATAGCTGTCTCAATTGTAAGAACAATGCCCACTTCTTTGGCCCAATTTACTATTTTTCCAGTCAAGGATGTCAGAAGGATCAATAGTCAGCTTCAGTGCTTGAGGAGGGATAATAGGGCGATGTTGCAATTTCACTTCTTTGCGGGCTTACAAAAGGAAGCTAGCTTGGGTTTTTTGTCAAAACCCGTGCATGATTTTCATTCTTCTGCTTCAGGATACTGCTTTATCCCACATGGAAAAGCTAGTCTGGAAGTCAGTGTGTTTGAACTTTTAACAGAGCAAGCAGTTAAGATTATCACTATTGCACAAGAAAAAGCAAAAGGGCTGGGCCATGCATTTGTCGAGCCAGAACATATTTTGTTGGCTCTTAAGGGTGACAAAGATAGTATGGCGACAAATGATTTTAAATTGATGAGAATCACCACAAAACATGTTGATCAACAAGATATTACTCTAAGTGAAAGTGAATTTGTTACTGAGATATCTTTTGCACCACGTGCAAAACATGTTCTAGAACTTTCATTGAAAGAAGCTCATAAACATGGTATGTTTTTGACATGAAACTATCAGTGGAACTTTTTTATAGCTTGAATTTTCAACTCTCTCTTTTAGTTACACAAATGCATGGAGGTTCTTAAATGAAGGAGAAAGTGCATTTATCAGGTCTCAACATGAGACCATTTGACTCATTAGGCAAATATTTGACCATTTGCACTAATGAAGTGGTAACTCTACCTTGGATTGTTTCTTATTTTCTTCAGAACTATTCTCTAAGCTTCCTTATGTTGTTAGTAAACTTGTTTAGATTTTTGCTAGTTTTTTATTTGTCTACTCTTTGACAATATTCTTGAGCACTATCTTTATTTGAAGGATTTGTTTAAATTTTGTGTTTCAAACTATGCTTATTCTTGATTAGTTGCTTCTCAAACAAGTGATTATAGTGTTTTCAATCATCTATGAATATAATCCAGCTGAACAGTGCAATTTCATGTAATTCTTTATAGAAAGCAGAGCATTCTTGATACATATTTAAAGAGAAGCCAGTAAGTGGTACCATTTGAAGTACACACTGTGGTTATTCAACTAATGATACATAGTGAGCAAGCCAAAGTTTGAGTTGGAATAAGTGTGATCTTTTGGGTCCTTAGTAAAGTTTTATGATCACCGTTTTCATCCTAGTTCAAATGGCGGTGTTGGAACTAAGCACAAGGAACATTTCAGCACTGGAATTATCTTGTTATTTGTGAATTTTTCCCCATATAATTACAGAGGACTTAAAGGATCAAATTATTCAGATTTCAAGACAGACTTATATATGAGGTTTTTATAGCTATAACAAGATTAATTTCTTTTATTCTCGGTGTATCTTTGGTACTAGACGAAATTAAATGTTTCATCCTAAAAGGATGCTTTTAGTTATTTCTATAGTGAAAAGAAATATGAGAACTGTTGTTGTTATACTAGGAATGCAAATCATTTACTTTATACGTTCTTTATAAAATGTAGAAAATGATTAGGTACTAATAATGATAATTGTGTAATTGAAATTGATTCTAAATATAGGTTGGAAGTTGTACATTGAAATATGCCAAAATCTGGCCTTATAATATGGGACATATTATTTCAGTGGCATAGGACCTAAGTCATATGATCCACAAACCTCGTTCTATTTCCTGATTTATGTGGGACTGACTTTTTTCCTTGAGCAATGACCTGGTTATTTTGGCTTGCATCTGCCTGATCTGGGCCAAAACTTGACTGAAATCTTACCTGTGTACTATTATCTTGAGTCCTTGAGGTCACGAGGAGATGCTTTTGAAGTATTTCTCTTTATAATGTTATCTCAAATCTCAATCAAGCAATCTACTCAACTGGTGGACAAAGAGCAAATCTGTTTATTGCATAGCAGTTGCAACTTGCAAGAACAGTTACTCCTAAAGTTTGCTTTAATGACTAAAATAGCTATTGATATTCTTCCTTGACTGGTAACCGGGACTATTTTCTGTGTTAATTTGGTTTGCAACTATAGTGACACTCTTATACTGGGTTTGGTTGCTGAATCTTTTCAGCAGTGATCATAAATGATAAGGTAAATAGCAACACAATCATAAATGATAACATATATCCACACATATTTTAGTTGCTTTCTCTTGGTCAGTGATGGTAATTATCATCGATTTTTAGGTCATAACTATATAGGAATGACACACCTGCTTATTGGGTTACTTTGTGAGAGTGGAAGTGCAAGTATTTCTGAACTGGAGAATCTCAGAGTTGATCCAGGCATCATAAATCAGGTAAATAGCAGCTTATATTTGAAGAGTTGATCCAGACTTGATGGACTTATATTTGAAGAATCAGTTTGTATATGTTTTGATAGGGATGTGATTTTTGGTATATTCTATATGAAAATAATTTTTCCCATCTATTTTTAAATAGGCTAATCAACCTGAAAGAGATAAGGAGCTATGTGACAAGATAATTGCTCTAATTGATAAGGCCAACAGGAGGAGAACAGTAGAGAGTGAGGCAAGTGCTTCAAATCTAGTAGTAGCAAAAAGGAACGTGGAACACATAGTGTCTTCGTCGACAAAAGTCCCTGTGGAAAATGCTTTATTTGATGGATCTAGCCTCCCCGTGATGGACAAGAATATTGGTAACCATGTTATTCCTCTGGATGAAACTACAAAAGACAATAGCAATGTGATACAACTAAGAAATCATCCTTCTCCCTTTCTTAAAATCCCATCATGGGTCTCCTTGCATCCATCCCCCTCCAGTTCGTCATCCATGCCAGGTCAACACCAAAATGGCCGCCTTGAGAATGTCCACCTTCTTTCCCTTGCCAACCATGG
The DNA here is from genome assembly GCA_037833815.1 of Zingiber zerumbet. Lineage (NCBI taxonomy): Eukaryota > Viridiplantae > Streptophyta > Magnoliopsida > Zingiberales > Zingiberaceae > Zingiber > Zingiber zerumbet. Next base: position 15,639,636 of record JBBMJZ010413098.1, on the reverse strand, counting down.
TAGATTCAATGAAGCTCGAGAGTTCCTAGGTTTCATGGACTCTTCTGGCATCAGTATAAAACGGCATGTGTACCAATCTCTCTTTACAGCCTGTGGCATCTCGAAATCCATAAATGATGGAAGATTCTTCCACAATCACATGACGAAGAAAATTGGAAATAAAAACCTTAATACATCTATTGCTGATTGCCTCCTTAAGATGTATGTTCGTTGTTTAGGCTTTGATGATGCTTATAGAGTTTTCCATAAAATGTCTAATAAGATGTTGAGTAGTTGGAACATCATGATTTCTGGTTTTGTTCACAATGGACACCTTAAAGAGGCTCTTGATCTTTTCTTGAGGATGAAAGACGAGGGATTTGACCCAGATATGAAAATTTTTACTTGCTTGCTGCATGGATGCACAACAGATTTGAATGTTGATATTGGCAAGCAGATCCATTCTTACATGGTTAAAATTGGGTTTTCAAACGATATATCTATTGATACAGAGCTTGTTAATATGTATGCAAAATGTGGGTACTTGGATAGTTCTGCTCTTGTTCTGGATCACATGGTGGAGAGGAATGCCATATCTTGGACAAGTCTCATGGTTGGATATACCCAGGCTAGGCGACAATTTGAAGCACTGGTTTTGTTTAAGCATATGATGCTGGAAAACACAGAGTTGGATCCATTTGTGTTCTCAATTGCCCTCAAGGCATGCTCTGAGTTGGGAAATTGGAAGGCAGGGAAGCAGATTCATGGTTGCGTCATTAAACTAGGAATGGATTCTGATGTTTCAGCAGGAACACCTATTGTTGACTTCTATGTCAACGATGGCAATATTCTTGAAGCTCAAAATGCTTTTGATAGGATCTCTCAACCCAATGAGGTTGCATGGAGTGCAATTATTGCTGGTTACTCACAATTGGGTAGACACGAGGAGTGCTTCCGGATGTTCAAATTCTTGAGGAGTAGAAACATTACATTGAACTCTTTCATATATTCTAGCCTTTTTCAAGCTTCCTCAGCATTAACTGATTCAAGTTCTGGTAGTCAATTGCATGCTGATGCAATAAAGAGATGTCTCATTTCCAATCTTGTTGGTGACAGTGCTTTGGTCACTATGTATGCAAGATGTGGTGACATGCAATATGCACAAAAAGCATTTGAATTGATAGCAGAACCAGATACTGTTGCTTGGACAGCTATCATTACAGGTTGCTCTTATCATGGTCAGGCTTCAGAAGCTTTGGATTTTTTTGATATGATGATAAGTTGTAATGTTAAGCCGAATGCCATCACATTTATTGGTCTTCTGAATGCCTGTAGTCACACTGGTTTGGTTTCTTTAGCAAAAGAATATTTAGATTCAATGTATGTGGGTTATGGTGTTGAAGCTACTGTTGATCACTACAACTGTATGGTGGATGTTTACTGTCGTGCTGGCCAACTGGAGGCTGCATATGAGTTGATCAGCTCTGGTTCCTTCAAACCTGATTCTATGAGTTGGAAGATTTTGTTGGGTGGGTGCACCACCTACCGAAACATGGGCCTTGGTAAGATTGCAGGTGAGAATCTCCTTAGACTTGATCCCAATGATACTGCTGCTTATATCCTCATATTCAACATGTACACTGGAGCTGGAAGATGGGAAGAGGCAGCCTTTGTTAGAAAAATGATGAATGAAAGAGGAATTAGAAAGGAAGTTAGTTGCAGTTGGATAACTGTTAGGGGTACCATTCATAGATTTATTGTGGGTGATAAACACCACCCCTTGACTAAACATATTTATTTCAAACTGCATGAGTTGGAGAGATTAGTAATGCTTTCTGAATCTCAGGTTTCCACTAATGAAGACGTCAGTATCATACACAAGCAGCGAATGGAGCAGCTTCTTGACCATAGTGAGAGGCTTGCAATTGCCTTTGGGCTTATGTCATTACCTACATGCTGTCCAATTACAGTTTTTAAGAATCTTCGTGTTTGTAATGATTGCCATTCTTTTACAAAGATGGTTTCTAAAGTAACTGGACGTGAGATAATCGTAAGAGATTCAAATCGATTCCATCATTTCAGAGGTGGAAGGTGTTCATGTGATGACTATTGGTGACTAGGGTGCAAATTTTCCTTCCAGAGTCATCAGAATCTATTCTTTGTCTAGTATACTAAAACAACCTTCTGAAATCAAGTTTTTATCCAGTTGAAAAGAATCAGCCATTCAGAAAATAAAGATCCTAATTCATCAACTGAGTGTAAAAAATGATGTCTGTACTTTTCTTAAATTATTCAGCCAGATGAGCAAGATTCCCAACCGTGGCTAGACAGTTCTTCCTCTTGGAAAATAGTGGATGTCTGGAATTCATTGATTCTCTGTTTTCATCATTGTTATATTTAAGGTAAAAACAGATATCAGATCATTATTTTTTTAATGGCAAGATTCATATTGCTGATAATTCCAATTTTTGTTATTTGTTAATAGTTCTGGAGCTTGTAAGCACTAAATTCTTGGTGGACGCATGCTCTCGGAAAAAAACCCTCCCAACCCCTAGCCAACTTGGTGGTTGGCTGTAAGCTGATCCCATGAGTTACCTCCTTTCACGTAACTGAGGACATGAAACCTAAGGACAAGCTCTTAGGGGCGCCGAGGATGAGTATAATCATCTTTTAATGGAGCTTGTAAGCACTAGAAAACCATATCAAAATCTACCAGTGGTCTTTGAAATTGCCTTTGCATCTGTTGTAATGAACAATTATTCCTTGGTAAGCTGACTGCATGATCACATGCCAATACCAAAAGAGTGTTGCTCATCGAGAATAGTTGCTTTTCCTGGTGTTAGTGTGCTATTTTATTTGTCATTATCTGCTCTTTTGGGCGTATCTACCTTTTAGATGAATTGCTCTTAGAATTGATGCTTGATGCTTGATGCTCCTATCTGTGAGCTTCCCAAATGTGATCTCTTCTATAGTTTAGTTGCAGAGTCTGTAAGCTTCCCAAATGTGATCTCTTCTATAGTTTAGTTGCAGAGTTGAGTTAAATGATGAGACAATATTTATCAGGATGATGAATCTAATGGCAGTTTTCTAGAGTTGCAGGAGGTTGTTTTTCCCTCTGATATTTGACTTAAAGACCATTAATCAAGAAAGGATATATTGCGTACCTTTAATCTTTTGCTATGGCTTCCAGTTCCATCATCAGCATAATCTTATTCATCAAAATACACCTCCACTGATATGCAAATTCCAGTGTCACGACATTATCATAACTTAATGGTTTTGACTTTTGACACTGCAAATGGCTACGCTATCTTATTCAGGCACTGGCAGAATATTCAGTCATTGATCTACCTTTATGTTTTCATTCTTGATATCAGCTTTAGTATTCTCAGTTGAACATAGTTCTCTATTTCAATAGTTATATTCTGCTTCTATTTTCACAAATGAGCATAAAGAAGAGGCCTCTTAGTTCTAACATCCAATAGTAAACTGATTAGCTGATGTAGTTACTTTTGTTACACAGGCAATGTCTATACTATCATCTGATAGGGTCTTGCTTGGGACGATGATATCTAGTTGAACTTGTGAGTTACAGCTTACTGGAAGGCCAGAGAACTTGTAAAGAGCTCAGAGAAATGGTATAGCAAAGCATTGGTTACCCGCAAACTGTTAGTTTCTAGGTCCACCATCATGAAATGATACCTTTATTGAAGTTTTTGAACTGGGGAAGACTTGAAAAGAGCAAACAATAACAGAGTATGTTTTTTGATACTTGAATGTCATCTCATTGTCTTTAATCTGCAAGACCTCATTGGTTTGACATTGACAGTTGGGCAAACAGCATTACTAGGAGGGATTTAAAGCTTAAGAATGGGCAGAGGGGATGAACAAATCTGATGATAGAGGAAAATTATTCTGATCAGGTACAACAGGAACCAACATGGATCATATTTCTTTTCCTTGTACTGAACTCCTATTGAGAAGGTCCCGATTGTCCTTTAGTGTCAATGCCTTCAATTCGTTGACCTCAATCCAACCAAACACCTTCCTTATTATTTGACTACAAGCCAACATGCGACTTTACACGGTGAGGGTCGAAATACAAGTCTGTTGGACAGAGGGACGAGGAGCCTCTCGAGGGACAATGCTATTGTAAGTATAAAATCCAGATTCGTGTTCTTTATTCTCTAAAATGCATACCCAGCGTTGTTCAACAATTTTTTTTTTCATCGGAAGCCATGTTGATGGTATCACCAGCAAACTGCCTCATGCATGTGATGCAGATGGGACAGAACAAAGAACTACTTGGTAACACCGGATAACTTGGTTGATGTAAAAAATTGTTGCTAATCATTAACCATGGTGATTAATAATGTACAGATTGTTGATTGTTCATTGTTTTAAGGCAAAGCCAAAGCGTACTTCATTCTCATGTTTTTTCGTTCTATAATAAACTGAGAACAGTCACTACAAGCCTATGGTTTTTAATATTCATGACAGCATCCATTAGATTAGCTGATAGCAAGGAAGCTTTTTACTGAGTCGTGGTTATTGACAGTATGATAATGAGGATGTCTAAATGGAATGAAGTTGGTTTAGACTTGGTCAAAAGAATATCAAATTTGGACAAAATATCTTTTCTAAATAAAATTCAAACTCTAAATTTGAATATGAAACGGAAAAATTCGTTTGCAGATTAACAAATTATGAAATAAGAATAATTCAAATTGAGCGCACAAACTGCGACAAGCTTCCTTGAGTTATAATAGTCAAGCTGAAGAAAGTACGCAGCTGCTGAGTAAAAACATTTAGGGGGGCTACTGAGTAAAAATATTTAAGGAGTGTTTGGTACGCACGTATTTTTCAGAAAATAACATTTAATTTACATTTTTCGTCTCTATTTTTTTAAAAAATAACTAACATTTTCTAAAAAAATTAAAAATAACAAAAAAATTATTTTCTATTTTTTAAAAAATGTACATTTTTCAGAAAATAAAAACGCACTAAATCAAATGCCCCCTTGATAAATCTCCTCAGTTCTTTCGAATTTAACTAATCATTTCCGCGGCAATCATGCCATGCCATATATTTGACCTCGATCAACAGAGAAGAAAAACAATGAAAATTGAAACGCAAATTTACAAGCGGCATATAACAAATGAGAAAAATGATGACCATACGAAAACAAACGCAGTGATCGACATACACTAGGCCTTTGCTTCAGCAGTGACCAACAAGAAACTCTGTACATAACAGTTTGCATTAATTTAAGATTGTAGGTCATCACAGAATAATCAACATAAAAGCTCCAGTCCTGAGAAATTAAGAACTAAGAAGTGGCAGAACTTAAGTGAAAAGGAAATACCAGGCCTAAAAGAACACATTACTATAGATTCAACTCTTTAGATCTAAATCCAGCCCTCCTCGCCTCCTCGTGTGTTGACGGGAAAAGTTCCACATACCTTGAGCCAATTGTCATCTTATCCTTAGACATAGCCTTCCTTGCCACATCCTCAGACGGAAACAACACAAAGGCCTCACCAGTGGCTTTCCCATCCAAGCGATAGCCAATGTGCACTTTGTCCTCACTCAGCTCAAATTCCCCAAAGAAGTCGATGATATCAGACTTGGTCACAGAGTAGGGAAGACCTCGGAGCTTCAGGACCTCGTTCTCCAACTTATCCTTGTCTTCGTATGACTTTCTCGCATGAACAGGCGGTGCATCTTTGTAGTAATCATCATCTAAGGACCAGCCACCGCTGTTAACCTCTGCAGCCACTGCCCGGTAGTAGTCTTGTTTGCTGCACGGGAAAACTTCAATGTACCTGTGGCCCATGTTATGCCTATCCTTCCGCAAGGCAAAGTCAGCCTGCATGGGCGATGGAAAGACGACAAAAGCATCTCCTGTGAAACGCCCATTCTTGTTAACCAGCAGGCAATCCAAGATATCTAGACCCAGGAAGAATTTGATGATATCCAAGTCAGTGCAGTTGAAAGGAAGGCCTCTCAGTCTGACCACAGGGAAGGGGGGAATGCTGTTAAACCCTCTGCTGAAACTGCTGTCGTGGGGTTGGTAGGAGCTGCCGATGCCTCCCATCGGCAAGAGAGGGCTTGGTTCCACGATCCGCAACCTCTTCGAGCCAACCTCGTATCCATCCGCTCCGCCGAAGCTGCTGTTCACTGCGAAGTAGGGATTTGACTCCATCATTCTCGGCCTCTTTGTCCCATCGTACCCGCCTGAAAACCCCCCGCTTCCCAACATTGCCCTTCACATAATCCAACAACCCAAGGAGACAAAACCCCCCTCGCTCAATCCCCCATATTTATTAAAGGCCTTACCCAACTTTATAATAAAATTTACTCTATTATTGTATCGCCCAGAAAATGTTTCCCACTCAACATGAACATGTAATGCAACAAAAAAAAAAGAAGAAAAAGCATGAAACCGAAATAAATCCAAGAAAAAGAATCCAGGAAAAAGTTGACAAATAAACAATTGGCAAAATGGATACAAAGAATAGATAAGAAAACATGCAAGACTTGGAGAAAACATACAACAATTGGCTATTTTTCATCTGAAACAAGCAATGAAATCAATAGGATGATAACTAAGCCAGCTGATGTTGATGAATTTTCTGAGTTTTTAAAATAATACTAATTTTCATAAGTACATATCTAACGAAACGTGTGCCTTGGATCCGCTTGGTGAGAACTCAAATTACTACTAGTAATTTTGTATTCCACGTTTAAAGGGATTCCATGCCTCACACACATAGTACCTATGGAATCACAGACCAAATTTTACGGACGGCATATATGTTACAGCAGTACACCAGTTAAACATCAAATTAATTGATTCAAAATCCTATAAGGGAGTCACATAATATCATTCCAATATCTAAACTTTCCAATTAACTTTAATGGTCGTCCTAAAAAACTCTGAAAGCTCACCAGCATGAAGAAAGCCGATAATGAAATCTCTTTCGAGGAAAAAGGGATCTGAAGATAACACACAAGTCCAAATAAAACGCACAAATCGCAAACGAAGATCTGGCTCAAAATAAATTCTAATCAAAATAAACCCCCCAAAAATTAGATCAAACGAGGGGGTGAGAAAACAAAGGGCGAATTTTGCCTTCTACAATGAACGAGAGTAGATTTTCTTGCTTACCCTCGTGACCCGTACATGTTTGCTGCACTCTTCCGCCGCGGCGATCAATCGATCACCAAGATATCGCGTAGACGCCGTCGCTCCGCCGGTGCAAGAGGAGAAATCGAACCCTAGTTTCGTTTTTATCGTCCTTGAGCCTTGCGGCTTACAGGCCTTTTATTTTCTAGGGCCATGACCTGGCCCAGACCAAATTGAAATTCTGTTAAAAACTTTCATTTTTGTTTTTTTAAATTGTTGAGAATACCACATCTTCTTCCATAGTCCATATCCATGTACTGGGCTGGGCCTAAATCCGTATGTCATCCTTGCTGGGCCGTGCTGGGTTAGACCAGCTCGGGTCAACTCAGCCGGCTCCAAGCGGCCCAGCACGATCACGGGACGAAATACATTTTTTTTAAAGAAAAACTAAAAATTGGAGATAAAATAAAATTGTTTACGACAAGAAAGGATCAATGCAATCAAAGAGTATTAAGACGTCATATAGTTAGCTTACCTTATTTTTTATATAAAAGATTTACACATACATATGCATCTTCAGCATGTATAGTTTACACGCTCAACTAATAGCTCACTACTGTGCGTGCATCTTCGCTCTACGAAGATTTAACTAGACCATCGTCAACGCTGAGAAGCGTTACATGCGGCAGACGGTGCAGGTGCAATCGGGGCCGCACCTGCAGCCTTCCTTCCCCACCGCGGCGTCCGCCGGCACTGCCCCGCAGGTGCAGTCGGCGCAGCTGCAGTGCGACCCGCAGGAGCACAGCGCGTGCGTCACCTCCACCGACGTCGCGCACCTGCAGGCGCTGCTGCCTGCGCACGGCACGTCGCAGCCGCAGGAGTCGTCGCAAGCGGAGGTGGTCGACCTCCCTCTGCCGCGTCCTAGGCGCTCCATGTCAGGATCAGCGGAAGTACGACAGCCGGAGCCCGAAGGGGAGTGTCCTTAAAAAGGATATCACTCCGGAAAGCTTGGCTCGTGACGTGGACAGAACGCGCCGGCCGCGTGGTGCGCATGCGCGAGGCCATGTGCGAGGGAGGAAACTCGACGTCGCTCTTTGAGACTGCCACGGCAGCGGCCTGCTCGACCAGCGGTGCGTTCATCGCCGACACTGGTTTAATTTGTTTTATCTCGATCCTTTTTTTTTAATACTATTACTTTTATGCCATATGATCCTGTACGCATAAGGGTAGGCTTAGAGAAGTTAAGGGATATGACGGTCAGAAGGTCAAGGGGACATACGCGTGGCGGTTAGAAGTTAAGGGGTATGACGGTCATAGGTCAAGGGGACATACGTGTGGCGGTCATAAGTCAATTGGACGTAGTGGTCAGAGATCAAGGGGACGTGGCGGTCAGAAGCCAAGGGGATGTGACGGTCAAATTAGTGGGGAGAATGGGATTGACAAAGGTCGCTGATTAAGTATCGCCAAATCAGGGCGTACAGGGTATAGGACCTACAGGGCAGGACTTGCAGACCAAGACTTATAAACCAGGATGTATGAGTCAGGACGTGTGAGCCAGGAGAGACAGATCAGTGATTACAGGTCAGGGTTTACCAGTCAATGCATACAAGGTTGGATATACAGGGCAGGATAAGCAGGTCAGGAAGTATCGGATAGGATGTACAAGCCAGGAGATGTGAGTCAAGGAGCACAGGTCGGGACGTACAGGATAAGATACACAGGGCAAGGTATGCGCAAGTCAGGACACACAGGTCGAAGGTTACAAGGCTGGACAACATGTCAAGGTTTACAGGGCTGATCGCACAGGTCATAACTTGCAAGGCTAGTTACACAGGTCAGGACTTACAGAGTGAGACACGCATGTCAGGATTCTCGAAGTTGTATACACAAGTCGAAGTTTACATGGTTGATCACACAGGTCAGAACTTGCCAGGCTAGTTACACAGGTCAGGACTTACAGAGTGAGACACGCAGGTCAGGATTCTCGAAGTTGTATACACAAGTCGAAGTTTACAGGGTTGATCACATAGGTCAGAACTTGTAAGGCTAGTTACACAGGTCAGGACTTACAGAGTGAGACACACAGGTCAGGATTCTCGAAGTTGTATACACAGGTCGAAGTTTACAAGGCTAATCACACAGGTCAGGACTTGTAAGGCTAGTTACACAGGTCAGGATTTACAGGGTGAGACACGCAGGTCAGGATTCTTGAAGTTAAATACGCAGGTTAAGATCTACAGGGTTGGATATATAGGTAAGGGGAAATCAACTAAGTTGAACAGGCATTAGATGACAAACAATCCAGAGAATCGTAACCACCTGTCAGGGAATAACTGTTAGAGAATATTCCGATGGTCGAAGGTTCCTAGCTGAAAGAAATGCTCACATAGCCAGTAAAAGGAGATCACGTGTCATTTGTTGATAGACAAGCCCTGACACCCGACATTCCCAAACATATAAAAGGGGAAGCCTTCTCCCTTACGCAGGTACGCTCACTCACCTTTTCGCATCTGTCATTTACTTTCGTCCTTTCGTTTTACTATTTTTTTAGGGAAAAAATACCTGACTTGAGTGTCGGAGGGTCTGCTCGTGAGATTTTTTCTCTAGTTTTTGACCTCTAATATTAGATGGACTTGTCTAAGTGGACTTTTATTTTACCCAAAAGTCCGTAGTATAACAAATATAATTTCTGCAATATTGAGATCTTTAATTTAGAACTTTTTAGTCCAACGGTTCAACATAGTCAGTTGGCTTTGGTCGAAAGTAGGATCGGCACGTGATGATCAAAGTTTGATTTGATTAATTTTATAAATTTAGTTTTTAAAAATATATATAAGTTTTTTAAATTTATTTGATTCGATTTTGATTTAAAATTTTATAAATCGGTCAAATCAAAATATTATTATATTATAAACAATTTATTATTGATATATCTAAATCGGAAGAAAATTATTGGGTTAAAATGACAAGAACGCCACTTTGTAAAATTGTAAAATGATACAATTATCTTTCATTATACAAATAGTTTATTTTTATGATTATCTCTTTCTTATTTTTTGCAGTTACAAACTCATAATTATTATATAGTTATAGCAGTATGACTAAAATTTAAGATAAATTGTTCGAAGCCTCTGAAAATAATTTAAATAATATTTTTTAGCTCAAAACTTGATCGTTACGAATTTCACCTCATAACAAGTTGTAGATATTTGAACGAGTTTTGATTTAATATATTATATGTTTCCTAATTCAACCTGAGTCAAAAATTTATTGCATATCAAAATTTAAGGTTTAATATTCACATTGTAGCAGCTACAAATCAAATAATGTTCAATTTGATATGTTATGCATCTTGTAGTTCAATCTAAGTTAAAAATTATAACTTTTCAAAGTTTACCCAGCATACATATTGTAGTAGCTACCATTTTGTAGCTTCTACAAATGTGTGATAACTCAATTGCAGTAGCTACAAAACCGTAGCTGCTTAACTCAAGTTCAACTTCAAAATGTTATAACTTTTAATTCAGATTGAACTATGAAACACATAACATATCAAATCGAAGATCATTTAGATATCTTCGATTTGATATATTATGTGTCTTGTGATTCAATTTGAGTCAAAAGTTATGATCTCGCAAAGTTTATCTAGCATACAAGTTGTAGCAGCTATGAAATCGTAGCTACTATAACTACGAGTTATAACTTTGAGAGGCCATAACTTTTAATTCGGATTGAATCATAAGACACACAATATTACAAATTGAATATCTCTAAACATGTTTCAATTTGATATATTATGTGTTTCATGATTTAAACCGAATAAAAAATTATTATCTCTTAAAGTTGAACATGTAACTATAGTAGTTACGATTTCATAGCTATTAAAACTGAGTTGTCACACAGTTGTAGTAGCTACAATTTTATAACTGCTACAACGTGCATACTGGATAAATTTTGAGAGATAATAAATTTTAACTCAAATTGAAGCACAAAATGCATTATATATCAAATCGAAGATCCCTGAACAAACTTCGATTTGATATACTGTGAGTTTCATGATTCAACCTAAATCAAAAGTTATAAATTCTTAAAGTTGAACTTGTAATTCTAGTAGCTACAGTTTTGTAGTTACTATAACGTGTGTATGTTGAGTAAACTTTGAGATGTCATAATTTTTCTACTCAAATTGAACTACAGGACATATAATATATCAAATTGAAGATCTCTAAACAAACTTCGAGATCTCTAAACTGTTGGTGTCGTTAGTACTAATAATCAAATTTTGGTTTTGATGCATGACAAAAAGTTTAAGTTACATTATTTGTGATATAATGTATTTTCCTAGTGTGTAGACTTTGACAAGTCTAAAGGACTTGACACTAAGCTGAAGTCCAGTTAGGTCAAGAGGACCTGATAACTAGTAGGAAGCTCAGATAGGTCAAAAGATGACCTAATATCTGGCAGGAAATCCAGTTGGGTCTACAAGACCTAACAACTGGCTGAAATTCAGATGGGGTATATAGCAGGAAGACCTAGTGGGTCAAAAGATCAGACGTCAAGTAAGTCCGTATATGGTAAGTTGAGGTAAGCAACTGGAGGAGAGATATAGTAAGGACGAGTCCTAATGCGAGTGTATGCGCTTGTTCAACTTAAATCAATTTTGAAAATCTAAGTTGAGACCAAGGCTAGGTCCTGATTTTGATAAAACAAGATCTAATTCATAAATTTATTTTATTTTATTATGTACTAACTCAATTTTATAGAGAATTTTATTATTTGGACTAACACGCTTTTTGTAGGAGCTAAATGCAAAAAATAAACCTCGGATGAACAATGTTGGAGGCACCTTAACAAATGGCCTCGGATTGATGAAGGTGTCCAAGAGCACCGAAAGTGCCTCGAGTTGATGGAGGTGCCTCGGGTTGGAGAGTTGGAGGCGCCCTTAGCCGAATAGAGATGCCTCTGAGTGGATAGAAGCCAAAATTCACAAAGAGGATCAGCTCAAATGGAGGTGCTCCAAAGACATTAGAGGCGCCTCCAATACCCTTTAAAAGGAGGCTTCGGTCAGTAAATTCTACCCAACTTTCTAACAAGCTTCTAAACTCTTTCTGCTACACCATCTTCTCACTTTTGTTCTGCTATGACACTGCTACGTCCAACTAGTGAGGTTAGAGTAGCACCAACCTCGAGCCACACTTTTCACACTTTACAAGTGTTGGTAATATTTTTTTTTTGTTAAATACTATAATTCTTGCATACGAAAGTGTATATTGTGGGTTAGCAGACACGATTTCTTAATTGCTACAATGTAACTGTTAATTTTTGACTTAGATTGAACCACTAAACGTAGAATATATCAATTCAAAGATCATTCATATAGAATCGTATAGAATAGGAGGAGGAGGAGGAGGGGGGGGGGGTGAATCATGTTTTAAAAAAACTTTTCTAAAATAGAATAAGAAAAAGAAATAGATGAATCAAAACACATTTAGTTTTATTTGGTTCGGAATCTTCAATGACTCCTACTTCAGAGCCCATGCCCCTTTGGGACGTATCCGATGGGCAATCCACTAAACAATCGAATCTCGGTTACAAAAGAAGAAAGTGTAACAATCTACGTATATCAAATTGAAACTCGTTCAAATATCTACAACTTATTATGAGGTAAAACCCATAACTACCAGGTTTTGAGTTCAAAAAATCTCGTTTAAATTATTTTCGAAAGCTCCGAATAATCTTAGTTTTATTTTTTTTTTCCATGTTGTAGCAGGATACCATTATAATATGCCTATTTAGGTGGAAAAAAAAAATAAAAGAGAGATAATAATGAGAATTAGTTGTTAATTTATATTGGAGGATATTTATATCATTTTATAAGAGGGTGGGACACCCTTTTGATAATAAATCAATGTAGGGTGCCTCTTTGACGATTTATTAAAAAAGGGCACACAATAGATTAAATCGAAGTTCGTTCAGATATCTACAACTTATTATTGGGTGAAACATGTAATGGTCAAGTTTTAATTTCAGAAAATATCATTTAAATTCTTTTCGGAGGTTCCTTTGATTTGATAATAAATCAAAAATCAACATAAGACGAACATTTAAAAAAAAAGAGATGCTCCTTTGATTTTAACCAAATTTATTTAATTTGATTGTCTATATCATCAATCAACTGACAAAAAAAATTTAATTAATTCAATAATTAATCAAATTAACCCATTCTACATCAATTTTATTTATTTGATTTTAATGATAAAGTTCAATTGATTCAATTTATTAAAAAAATAACTTAATCTATTAGAATTTACTCAATTTTGAATTGCTTTCTCTTAAAAGCGAAAGCAAACCAGTTGATCAGAACTTTGTAAAGCTCATAATATTATCATACATAGGGTCAGTTACAAGTATAATTGTGAAGCAGTTCTATAAATTTTTTTTTTTCTACATGATACAAATAAAACAATAATCACAGCTAAAATCATGGTATCCAAGTTGCATTTAAAATCAATGGTCAATTCTCGCATGCAGCAGCAGAAGAAGAAGCAGCAGCAGCAGTGGAGAGATTAAAGGCGAGCAGCGGCAAGTTCCCATGGAAAAACATTCTCCAAATGCCTCTCCCGCTGACGCAATTGAAGGTCGACGACGACGAGCAATTCCCCACAAGCTTCTCCCACACGAACGCCTTAAACTTGCTGAAAAATGAGGCTCTGCCTCCGTTGCCGCCGAATCTCGCCTCTCCGTGCTCCAACGTCGTCATCGCCGCCGCCTCTCGCGCCCTCTTATTCGTCGGATTCAAATGGAAGCTGACCACCTTGGAAGGCTCCACCCGGTGGAAGAAAGTGTCGGACATGGCCGCGCGCGACACGAACAGCCCCTGCTGGAACTCCACCTTCTCGTAGGCCTCGCCGCCGCCGCCGCCGACGAACCCAACGCCGAAGTCATCATGACACTGCGAAAAGATCGGCTCGACGCAGTCACCCTCACCTGTCAAGCTTGTGAGCGACGTAAGAAATAAGCAGAGATTTGCATCGCTTGCATGGTAATCAAGTCACATATACACATACATACCTTGAACTTCAACCTCTCCGAACTGCAACGGTGCAAGTTTCTCATCTTCCACAAGTATCTGTGGAACAAGGAAACTATATAACCCTAAGTACATCAGGTGGCGTTGTTACACTTACACAATAAGCTTCTCGATCGATCGTACCTCTGTCGAATCGCAATGCAGCACTTCCTTCTCTTCCTGCAAACCCCCAACAATAATCTCAACCGTTTTTGCTGGCTCCCCAACAACACAGTGATCAGCACTTGTTTGGCAAAAGTACTGATCACGAGCACCTTCATCACTTCCTTCCAGTAGAGACGTGAACTCGTCGAGATGAGAATAGTTAGTTCCGACCCAGATGTGATCGTCGTTCACGTAGTTGGAGATGGACAAGATCTCTTCTAAGGCGTTATCGACATGGTTATTGTTAAAGTTGTTATCGAAATGCAGTGAAACTTTTGACTCGTTGAAGTCGAAGTGAGGGAAGTCGTCAGCCTCCAGAGCCGGCAAGGTGAGCCTGGCGCATTGCAGTGAGGCATCCACCTGTTGAATATTGTGTTAAATTAATTAATAATGTTAATCTACTTTTCTTCTTCTTCTTCTTTCTTCTTGTTTGATATTAAGTCCGAAAGTCTACCTTCCATGGAGTAGTGTAAGAGAGGCATCTCGGAGTAGTGCTGTGACCATTTTGAAAAGGAGAAGTTCCATGCATCATTACGTTCGACGAGCATGAACCGTTTTGAAAATACTGATCCTCTTCGCTTCCTCTTGTATCCGCAGAGAGATCGATTGTTGTTGTTCGATGAGAAGAAGCACCATAATGCTCTACGATCTTAGGACCCGGCTCAGTCTTCTTGAACACGCGACACAGAGCGTATGCATCCTTGATTCACACAAAATCAATTAAAGCCATAATTAAAACTTCGATCGACACTAATTGATCATCATGAGCGTGCGTACCTGTAAGCCTGCCGCAGCATTCTCGCATTCCATATCATCAAGGCGGTACTCGTGCATGATCCAATCAGTGCGGGAGCCGTGTGGTGCTCGGCCCCGATAGTAAACAAGGGTTTTCTTCATCCCGACCGCCCGCCGCTGCGAGTTCACCTTCCGGTCCTTTCCGGTGGCCTTCCAGTAGCCGGCCTGAGTGGCTCGGTTCGTCCGCGATCCGTTGGGGTATTTGCGATCTCGCGGGCTAAAGAAGTACCATTCGAGATCTTTGCTTGGTAAAAATGACTTCTCTGATCAATTATGATGAGCATGAGAGACACTCTTAATTAGTACATTAGCTTTTGCTCTATATGAATTGAAGAAGGTTAGGTCAAAATTAAGAATGCATTTAGAGATATGGTATAGGTAAAGTAGTAAAAGAATGCATCATTCTATCTTTCTTTCTGTGGACCATGGCGAATCTTCCATCAAACCCTAGATATGCCAACATTTTGAAGAAGCTTTATGTACTTCCAAAGTATATTCTCTCTCTCTCTCGTATGCCCTATGTAGTGCATGCTAATTATGAGCTATATATGCAACTTTTTGACCTATAGTTCGAATTGGCTCTTCTTCTATCTCTCTTTAGGATGATTTTTAAAGAACCAAATATATATATATATATATATATAGCGAGGCTTTAACTTTAGATAAAATATATATTCTAGTTTCAGGGTTACTTTTGCTACGTGATCTTTAATTAATTACTACTCAAATAATTTCATCAAGTGCAGCTGGTTTAAGATAGTAATCCTAGCTATCGATCGTTAAACAATGCTTTATTTTTTAGGACAGATTTAATTATATATAGTTCATTAAAGAATCTTCCATGCATGCTAATATATACGAGTAGAATTGGAATCTCAGGCTGGCTCCATCCAGAAGTAATACAGGAATCGAGATGAAGTGCGATGTACATAAGAACAAGAAAAAACACCTTAATTATCGTGTTATATAAATTTTGGCACCAAATTAAACAATAATTAAGAAGGATAAGAATATATAAGAATCATATTCATCAACCTGGTAACTCCCACGGCTCGCATTTGTAGAGGTCGACCTCCGGAATGATCTCTAGCTCAATCCTTCGCCCGTTGATCTTCCTCTTCAAGTAGTACACGATGAGCTCCTCATCGGTGGGGTGGAACCGGAAGCCGGGAGGCAAACTCATAGGCGCCATGAACTTCAATATTGCAATTAGAAGACAAACCTGAAACCACATTAATCATATGGTAATTAATTAAGATATAATATTATAGACAAGAAACCAATAGCTAATAGAGTTTACATTAAGAGAGAGAGAGAGAGAGAGAGAGAGAGAGAGAGAGAGAGAGAAAGACCTTGGAGAAGAAGAAGATGGCGAGTTGAGATGGGGGGAAATTGAGGAGAAGGGGGGAGGTGGGAAAGCCTTCCGTCCATGGCTTTTATAGAGGCTCTGGTGTGGATTCTCGTCGGCGTTCAAGAGAAGCTCTCGTTGGCTTTTGTGTGCCTTAATGGTTTTGCTTTTGTCTTTTACTTTGTCGATGGTGTGGCTTTGTCTTGTTCTTTTTTCTTCGGAGCCAGAGGCTTAGATTTTGGGGGCCCCTGGATCGGATCGGATTGGATTTGGAAGAGGGAGATTAATTGGCTTCTTGTACTTTTGGATTAGATATAACTTTTACTTGTTTTTTAATTACAAAGTATACATAAGGCTCGAGATAGAGATCAGACGGCTCTATGGCAAGATCAAAAGGTGGTGATGATGGCCTTGGATTTGGCATACTATAGCAAATTAAATGTATGAATATGTGGTAGAACTATATATATATATATATATAATTTGTCTCATTAAACAGGTTCAGTTTAATTGTTGTTATTGACAAATCTATTTCATTAAATTCGGAAATAGCTCGCCGACAAGTAGCAAAGAACTCGGGCAGGGGGGGCTTTTAGCACGTGGCTTAAAGTGGTAGGAGTAAGGAAGGGGTGGGGGTTGGCCAGCTGGCCCCACTTCCTTTTGATCTGCTATTGGGGAAAAAAAAAAAAACTGGTGGTCCCCACCGCCACCCACTTTTCCTTTTGATCAATCCTTGCATCTTTGGGTGCCTTTCCCCTTTTTGGTTTATGCTTCTAGATTAGATTGGATTTTTTCAGTTCACACCGTATAGATAGCTAGTAATTTATGTAGAAGAAAAAATTTTAAATAAAATTTTAGAGATAGATATATAAAATGATGGGATCTATAAAAATAAAAATAAAAATAGTGAGCCATTAATTTATATATCTTTATTTAATAATAATGTCTTATAAAATTTTTTATCGGTAATTAGAAAGTACTTATCGATCCATTAATACTATATTCTTAACTCAACCATCCATTAAATAAATTTTATCCGCTAATTTATTAAAATTGAGACTATCCTAGACATTGGTGAAACTAAACTAAAAAAAGGGGTAACGCATGCTCTATGAGAGTATCGAGCTGTCGCTCTTGACACCATCATGGTCTTACCCCTGTGGCCTGATGTTTGTACCTTGGTCCTTATGTATCTTTTATCTTCATGTTTTTTCATAAATTATCAAACACAATCGATGTTGGATATTTATTTAATCAATAAACTTACACTAGTGATAATCATAAATGATCTTACATTTGTAATAAAAAATTAAAATGACAAATATGATCACCACGGATAATTTTAAAATTCTCCTATGTTTACTAATTTTTTCCTTTTTTTTTTAAATACCTATTGGGATTTATATTTTATCTAAACTTAAATACTTGTTTTACCCTTCTAAATTACTATAAATGAAAATCATAGCTAACAATGAAATTTAGGGATAAAGATCTAAACTTAAAGCAATCACATTATGTAAAGAGAATTTTGTTCTATATATAGAACTTTTTCATATAACGAATGTTCCTTTTTTTTTTTACTTTAAAAGTAGCCATGAGTAGTCAAACCAAGTTGCTGTGTTTGTCAACTTCAGATGATGTTTTGAAATTCGATATATCGTGCACGTGCTTACCAAATATTAATTCGAGAACAAGTTCCATTTTACCCAAAAAAAAAAGAACAATAATGAGTCTCGTAAATGACACACTTGACCATCCACATTAACAAAGTTGATCTTGAGGTAGTATAACATGAACAATTTGAGATGATAAATTATGACCATCTGGATGATCATTTGAATCTCAACAGATATATAACACGGTTGAGATAGATACTTGAGTCGAGCAATAGGAAATAGAGTTGTAATCTGTGGTGGTATTGGGATCGATACTTGAGTGTCTTCTCGTGATGAATAGCTTTGGAAAGTGGCAAGCTTTAAGTTCTTTAATTCACGAATCTGCCAATCAAATAAATATATGTATTGTTAAGCTAAAGAATTGTTATTTCGAGAATTAAATATAAGAGCCAGGAATCAAATAACCGAAAGATCGAGCACACACTTTTGCTAGCCCAAAATAGATAATAACTTTGCCCTTAAAAATAAATTTAAGAGAAACCATGTAGCTTTAGGTCTTCTTCATATGGCTGGGAAGAATATTTTCTCAACCGACCATCAACTATGATTATATATATATATAATAGATAGACGTCATTCCTCCTGATTCACTTAATATGATAAATCTGAAATAACTTATGCACACTTAAAAAATCAACCTCTAAAAACTATCCATAGAAAACAAAAATATCTAAATGCTGGATCACATCAGCAGTAAAAAATAATAAAGCATCTCAAACTATTTAATGAACGCTATGCAGCAGTAGAAACTTTTCATGATTATAATTATACAGTTCGAACCTCACAGACCACAAATGAGAATGGTTACATTGACTCTTCAGACAAAATGGGTCCTTTCATTTGAATATGAAAGTACACTTTCCAATGCTCAATTACTTTTTAAAACTGAAAAGATTTCCCTTCTTTTCCTAATCAATGAAACAACAGAGCTGGACAAACAGCTCTAAAGCTACGACATAAATACTTTTATTATTCCATGGTAATTCATCAAATGATGCCAACAGAATCAATGAATCACTTGGCCTACATTTGAACCATTGCACCCAGAATTACTAAATTGATTAATGATAAAACATGATGAATTGCCATAATTATCGTGATCTCTGCCCTCACATTAGTTGATAGCTAATTTATCGCACAGTGTCTGGTATGCAGCAGTGCAGTGTTTGAATTTCTCCTCTGCTGCTATCTGCAAGTACATTAAATTAGCATGCAGTCAAAAACATTCCTCCTTGGTCCACGTAATTATAGTTGAACAGAATTAACTAACAGTTTGGAATGATAATTTCAGACAGTCTATCATGTCCTTGTTTCCACTTGCCAAATGCAACCAAGTTTTCCGTCCAATGCTATATATATATGTATATTTTATGCTTTAAACTCCCTGCAATTTTCCTCTGTGATTATCAGTACCTTTTTAAATATGAACCATGCAGATTAGGAGCTCAGACCATGCTCTCAACTATATTCCTACAATTATAAACAGCATCTTCCTTAACCCAATCTAAGGTAATCTAATGGCTCTATCAATTTGGTTTGTATTGGGAGGCTATATCAATTGAGTTGATATGGCATAGAAGCACAGCCGAAATTTTGCACTATTGGAATCAAACAGGTTCACCGGATTAGTAAGAATGTGACAGAAATTCACTTCAGGTAGAAATATATGCTCGACTTAAGTAGTTCACTAACCACTTTTATACTTGAGATTACCCTCCACCACATATCATGTATGGGCCATCAGACATAAAAGGGAACCATGCAATCATAATGACGCAGGATAATGGAAGATGACATTTTGCAATGAAGCAAGAGGATTAACTAGGAGGCTAGATGCCTGTAACAGTCATATTTTACTTAGTACACTAATAAATTCCAAATCAAATTTAGAACAAGCAATTATTAATAGATGGGAAAACATATATAAAGAAAAAACCAATATAAGGCTACCTTTGATGAACCTTGGTGTCGATCTGGATGCCATTTTAGAGCACAACTTCTGTATCTGTTGAGAAATAGTGAAAGCATGAATCTTTGATGTCCTAGATTTTCAGGTAAAAAGGAGAAACAATGATTTCTAATCAACGACAAATTTGAATAAGTAGGCAAATTAACCTCACAAGTCATGATCAACTACTTTTCCTTTCTTTTCTAGCCCATTGTTCTCGTTACATGGTGTAAAAAGCTAGATTTTTAATGTTCACTCTGCTGTTTGTGCAGCTAAATTGACCAAATGTTCAAGATAAGGTAATTAGTTTATGGTAACTATAGGCGATATTATGTACACAGTGAAAGTATAAATAAAATCTTGAATTATAGAAAAAAATAGAAACTAATGTTTTAAGTAGAAATAAAACTAAATGCATGAGAAGTGATTTCATAAAAAGAAGAGAAGAGGAGTATGGATGAATGTGATATTATTGCAAGTAATTCTTTGACAAGCAAATATTGTTGAAATATCACACAAAGAAATGGTTGGTTGGACAAGAGATGAGCGTTGGAATCTAGTGTGATTATCATGTGTCTCCTATTCTAAAAGAGAAATTTTATGGTAAGACCCATCATTCTTTATGCATCCCAGTGCTTGGCAATTAGAAAGAAGCTTGTACAAAAATTTATTAAAATTATAAGACAAACGTGTGAGATTACTAGAAATGTTATTAGAAAAAAATATTACTATGCAGGAGCAATTGCTGTAATAGAAATCTGCAATGCTATTGCCCAGTCGAAAAATCTAAATGTCAGTTGCATTGGGTCAGTAAAATCAACTGATCGGAATTGGCAAAATAATTTGGTAAACAATATTAAATATATAGGATAAGATTTTTTTTTTAAAAAATCTTAAAATTAGAAATATAATACTTCATTAAGTACTAACAATGTTATATATGATCTACTTATTAATTGCTATTTAAAAATCCAACTGTTGAATTAATAGTACTGCTATGATTAATTCTTCTATTTTTATAATTATTAAACTAAATAAGATCAACAGTACATTAACTAAATGTACTATTAATAGTTATATAAATTAGTTATTATAATATAGATGTATGTTATCAGGGCTGTCAATTCGGGTGGGTTAGATGGGTTCGGGTGTTGAAGCAAGGATTTTACAAAAAAAAAAAAAAAGATCTCAACCCGAACCCGACTCAAAAATCCTAAACCCGAACCTGGATAACCTGATTAAAAACAACTTTTTTTTTTTGCTATTTCCCCTATAATTTTTCACTTTTATCTCAATACTTCATCGTTATTATACTAAGTTAACATCTTAATTCTTAAAATAAAATTTAATTTAACCTAAAAAAATCCCACTAAACCCTAAATTCAGATCAATCCGGGTAAAACTAACCTAATCCTAACACAAACCGAAACCTCAAAACCCGAACCCGAACTCAAAAACCCCCAACCCAAACCCGATCTCAAAAACTCCCAACCCGAACCCGACTTGAAAACCCCCCGACCCAAACCCGATATTTTTTGGATCGACTCGAGATGGATTGGCGGATTAGGTCAATTTTTGACATCCTTATCTGTTCTTGTCAAAAATCTAGGAATGGTGTTGGAAACTTCAAATGGTCTTGCAATTTAATCATAATACAATTCATACTATAGCAATATAAAGTGGGGGATGAATCAAGATTCTACTTTAATTAAAAGTACAATGAAATTAATATAGTAGCATATTGATGATTAATGACAAGGTAATGAGCTCCCTCTTTGTATTACAGTAATTAAGTTATTAATTAATAACCGTTGCAACAACTGAGGAAGTGATTAACTTATTTATTAATTACTCTAGCAGTTCATGAGGAGGACCTCACAAATGAACTCATCTATCAACCTCCTAAAACAAAGAGAAGTTCTCCTTATCCCTAACCTTCCACGTTCTTCCCTCTTCTACAAAAGCTAGATTATCTGTTCCTAATGTGGAATGCAAATAAATGGCACTGAGGGCAATCTATGACTTCTCTCCCATATTCCAGCAGTTCCAATCTAGCAAAGTAACATTTCTCTAGCCAGTTCCTCCTCATTACAAATAGGTAAGAAATCAACCTATTTTGAAAATAAATAAATAAATAAATCATTTATTCCCTCCCTTTTAGCACACAATCCATTCAAATTTTTTAAAGACTAATTGCAATTTTAGATGTGAGAGAGGAAGATCAAGGCAGGCTAGGGCGACAAACTCTGACAATGGATGGGTCATGTGCAAGGGGAGTTAAGCGAGTGAGGAGATGAAGATTATGGCATAATTTTCCATTTACCCACTCTTTTCCTTCTTTTTCTTCCCTCAGTAAAGTCCACAAATTTTAGAATTCCCTCTCTCCCTCTGTTCTTCCCTTCCCTTTCCCTTCTCTTCCTCCGAATACAAAGCATTAGTTTCAATGCCTCTATTGAAAATGCTTGTTTGGCTGCACAAAAGAATGATACTCGGTCTGAGATAATGTCACCTACAAAGAATCACAGGCAACCAAAGACAAATATAGATATAGTGATACTAGAGGATGCATGCTGAGAACATGAGGGATAACTATACCTGTGATAGCATAGATCCAGAGAATGGTGTAGACAACATAAGATGGTCAAATACATGTTCCAGGTCTCGATAGGTTGCACAAGTCCCAAGATAATGTGAGTATGAAAAGTACGATTGCAAGGCAGAAGCAATGTGAACAGGAAAGGAAGGTGGGCGGGCTGGAGGTCAAACAAGTATCTTTATATTTTTAAAAATATATATCGACCAACAGATTTTTTTAGTTTGCAAAATTATATTTATGTTCACATGCAAGATGTGAGGCAAAAACCAACTATTCTTGAAATAAGGAAAAACTGTAACAAAATTAGATTGTCAAAAGCTGTGAAACTTACGCATTTTTAACTTCTTCTAACTTTAGAGGGCCAGTTGCTTTTAATCCAAGAGCCAACCTTTCACCCGCAAAACTTTGTTGGTCAGAAGCATCAATTTCATCTTCGGTTTCATATGTCCAATTCCTAGATCTTTTATGAGAATCATCACCAGAATAACTCCACTGAAATTTTTCAGATCTATAAAATGACCGATAAGAGAACCGCGCCCTTCCAAATGAAGAACGAAATATAGTTTCCACATCATCATCGTCACTTGAAAAAAAATCAAACGTTCCATTCCCTGTAAATTTACATTATATCAGTTATAAATCACTTGCATTTAAATAATAAAGCACAAGATGGACAAGCAATTATTACATGTTCTCCTTTATAGTAATAATTTAACTTATAACTGAAGTCTACTCTAAAACCTATTCCTATTGCTATACTTTTGAAGCTCACAATCATAAGAAAAGACATGATAAAAACTATATTCCGATACCACTTTGACATCATGTGTGAATCAAGGTAATGGATTCAGTAATTTAACATGTCAGTATAAATCATAATAATGATTGATTCTTCACTGAACTAAAAAATATATATATGGTAATGTAACTCAGATCCACATTAAAGATTGTGAAAGATGGCACATGAGCATCCTTACTCTTATTCCTATAAGATCCCTGATGAGGTTCACGAAAGCCATTCTTCCTTGCTTCTGTGGCCCAGAAGTGTTTTCTAAACCAGGGTGTTTCATGAAATGAGTCCTCATCCTCAGCTCTCCACTTCTGGAATCTCAAGGCAAGTAGAAATGGGAAAAAAAAAAGAATATTACAAAATGAAACGATGTCCTCTTACAGAGTTTAAGTGAAAATCATGCACAAAGACACTAATTTCTTCACTATAAAAAAATAAAAGGAAATTACAGTCAGAATCAGTAAGTAATTCAATCCTCCTAACTTCCTAAGATATATGGTTAACATAAGTATCTCCGAAGATATATTAAAAACACCAAGAGTAGCACCCAACTCCTTGGAGCATTCTCATGTCACTCTGATACCTTCCATTATAATTCACCAAAAGATTGAGCAAGCAGAAAACTGCAAGTAGTGAAATTTACCTGAATGAGGTACTCAGCGTATTCTGAGAGATTGGAGACTACTTTCCTTTTAGATTCCATATATCTCTTCTGATTTGCATAATAATCAAATCGCTGAACATGTAATTCAGTTAGAAACCAAGATGCCCAGAACATTATAGTCCATAAAAATAAGAATATAAAAAATTCTCAGAAAACAACAGTAATGAGCTTTTGCAGTCAAAAGTTTCTATTTCAAACTTTTGCATAAGAGTATGGAACCCACACATATGCAAGAGAAATCAAAATGCCTTTTTTACCATGATAAATCAAATAATGAATAAAATATAGGCCTGAACTTCTTGTGCCAATTTTATTCTGCTCTAACTTTGGAGTGAGCAATATGAGTTTGGAGCTGAAGGGCCTCTTAACACTCAAACTAGAGAAAAACAAACAATCTCATCTTTGATGGCTCCTTCATTTCTAAAATAGAATATGCAGGGGCAGGCTTGATTTTGTTGAATGTAAAAGACTCAGTCATGCCAGGAGAACGGAATGTCAAAATGTAAAAGTGCCTATTGAATGTTAGGCATTTCTAAGTAGGTGCCCCCAAGAACTATCAGAAATTTGAATCTATTCAGCGTCTGCACTTGAATGAAATTAAGAAGAATCCAAACCACCAATGGCAACACTTATCTAAAACCATTAGCCAACCCTAAATAGTTGGACAAACAGAACTTGATGCATTCCTGTTCGCACAGCATGCAGCGGCTACGACTGCAAAGGAGGCGACTTAGTGTATGAAGGTATTGGTGACAGTGCAAGGCAACGAGAGTAGGCAGAAGACCTTAGTGGTGATGTTAGTTGAGTAGTTCTAATGCAGCGGATACTATTGACTCCATTGATTCGCACACGAATACCGGAATTGATACTTCTAATCCTTGTTAATTCGAAGAATGAATACCTGGAAGAAGGAAAAACTTGTCATTCCACGAAGAAGACAACGACTAAAAATAGTATTAAACCAAAATTGTAAACATGAGACAGGACCCTTAAATAGACCGAATACCCTAATTTTAAGATAACAATTCCAAAATTAACCAAAAAATGAAAATTACTGTAAATAGTAAAAAAATATGTTTGGATGCTCTAAAACGGGTCTAAACGGTGAAATTTGGACCCCAAACTTGGCGGTTACGGATACCCCCTAATAAACGTATATCTTCAAATTTTGCACGCGTGACCACCGACAGAACCTGATTCGAGTTCCGAGGCAAAAGTTATGTCTTCCAAAAGATTGCCCTGTCAAACTCGTATCATTATTCTCCGGATAGATAAACTTCACCCTCAAATTGTCAGCCACTCCATCTTCAAAAGAATAGCCATGGAAGGGAATCAAATGCTTCACATTAAAAACATCGGTCGTGTGAATATGACTAGGCAACCTCAAATGATATGCATTAGGGTTTATTTTCTCAAAAATCTCGACTGACCCAATCTTCTTGGCTGATAGTTTGTTATAATCCCCAATGGCAAAACAATCCTTCGTTAAAACCGGCCACACTAAGTCCCCAATATCAAACTCCAAGTGTGCCTTTGGTCTACTCTTTCTTTGTACTTGGAATTAGAGATGGATAAATGATCTAGTACAGTTTTATGGATCTCCTGCGCCCTACTACATACTAGACCTGTGCTAGGCAATGTCAACAAATCCAATGGACAACGAGGCTGAGCTGAATAAACCACCTAGAATGGACTAAAACAGTACTTCCAATGACGACATGATTGTGAGCAAATTCCGCTTGACACAGTTTCTGGTCCCAACTCTTCACATGGTCTCCTACTAAGCAGCGCGGTAAGTTTCTGAGTGACCTATTTATTCACAACCTCCGTCTGCCCATCTGTTTGAGGATGATATGCATTACTAAAATTCAACTGTGTATTAACCATCTTCCACAAGCTACGTCAAAAGTGGCTAAGGAACTGAGTATCCCGATCCAAAACAATGGATGTCGACAATCCATGAAGACAGTAGAAATCCCGAAAGAAACGTTGTGCCAGCATGTAGTGTTCTTGCAAGGAATAAAATGAACCATCTTAGAAAACCTATCAACGACAATAAAGATGGAATCATTGCCTCATTGGGCATGTACAAACCCGCATTAGTAGCTGCCCCCTTAGAGACTTGACAAATTTTACACCTCTACACATATTTCTCTACTTCTTGTTGCAATGTAGGCCAAAAGTAGGAAGTTTGAACCAAATGTAGTGTTCAGTCCCGACCAACATGACCCTCACCATGCAAATCCTTGATTATCTGTAAGCGAAGGCTACAATCTGGAATGCATAACTGATTACCTTTAAACAGAAATCCCTCATGCAGAAAAAAATTAGTCCTCTTTCCCACCTGTGCATCATGCAGTATTACTGAAAAAGAAGGATCGGTATCAAGCAAATCACAAAAAGAGCCATACCCTGCCACCTCGATCCGCACAGTAACTATAAAGTTGCTCCTACGACTTAAAGCATCTGCCACTCGATTAACAATCCCCGCTTTATATTTAACCACAAAGGTGAACTGCTCCAAATAAGCAACCCATCTTGCATGGCGAGGTGACTTGCTAGTGTAGGTGTCTTAATGAATCATAGTTTGTATATAACACAAATTCTATGTGAAACAAATAGTGAAGCCAATACCTCACGTCCTACACAACGGCATAGAATTCCAAATCATAAGTACTGTAAATTTACTCCATAAAGTTTTCAATGAAAAATGCCACAAGTCTACTGTTCTAACTGAGAACTGCGCCAATACCAATTTTGGAAGCATTTATTTATGTGCAACTCAAATGGTTGTGAAAAATTTGGAAGGACTAAGATCGGTACCGTGGTGAGTCGTTCTTTAATCAATTGAAAAGCTAACTCTGCATCATCAGCCCACTTAAATCTGCAACCCTTCAAACAATTTGTCTTGCTTCTATAACGGTCATCAGTGTAAGTCAATCCCTAGCAGCTTGTATCTTAGTTTTATCAACTTCCAAACCTGCTCCTGAAATCACATACTTTAAAAATAGGACCTTGGAAGACATAAACACACTTTCATAGCAATATAAAATTTTTCCATGGGCAACACATTAAAAACCTCTCACTTGCTGCAAATGTTATTCTGAAGTCGCACTATATATCAGGATATCATCAAAATACACCATGACAAGCCTACCAATAAATGACCGCAACAATTGATTCATCACACACATAAAGGTACTAGGGGCATTGGATACACAAGTCACTCATAGTTTTAAAAGTTGTTTTCCATTCATCCCCTGGCCTAATGCGAATTTGATAATACTCACTTTTCCAGTCCAACTTGGTGAACACAGTTGCTCCACCAATCTAATCAAGTAAATCATCCAAATCGGGAATCGGAAAGCAGTACCTGACAATGATTTTATTGATGACCCTACTATCCACGCACATATGCCAAGATTCATCTTTCTTTGGTACCAAAAGGGTAGGTACAACATAAGGCCTCATACTTTCCCTTATATGACCTTTAACCAACAAACCTTCAACCTGTAGTCGCAATTCTTCATGCTCACGTAGACTTATCCGGTAATGCAATCTGTGCGGTAGAGATGCCCCTGGCTCCAAATCAATATGATATTGAATATCTCATTGAGGAGGTAACTCATCAGGTAGCTCTTCAAGAAAGATACCACCAAATTCTATAATTAATGGAGCAACTAAATATAGGATAGTGCTAGGTTTAGATACTTCCTTGCCAATCAACATAAACCCCCTTTTTGCATTCTACAACTCCTCATTCAACTGAGTCATGGGCAATAAAATCGACACTTCACCTGTTGGCTTCATTTGCTCCACCGCTGGTCAAGTAGTAGCATAATTTTGGCTCCCTCAAACATAAAACATAAGTATTAATTCGTCCATCATCATGCACATGTCTATCATACTGCCAAGGTCTGCCTAACAATAGGTGACAAGCATCCTACCACATCACACCAAACAGTATCTTTATATTTTAAACCAATAGAAAAAGAAACAAGAGCCCTTCTTGACATTGATACCTCAGCCCCCACCCCCCACCCCCCACCCTTTCTTGAGTCATGCTAATTTGTACGATTTGGGATGATTATCTGTCTGAATATTTAACTTTTGAATGTTCAGTAGATACGATATTTTCACAACTCCCAACATTGATCACAACGACATACTCTCACCAAAAAAGTGAATGTCGATTGAAAAATATTACTTCGCAACCGGTCATCGTCTACCGATTTCATGTCGAACCAACAATGTTATCCCAACATCTCCTTCCAACAACACTGTCTACGGTCTCCTTATCATACTCGAGGTATCTAGAGAATTCTGCTATGTCATCTTCACAATCTTCATTCTCCACGAATAGTGTTTTCTTTGCCGCAGCCTTCTTACAATCCGATTGTCTATGCCCAATCTCTCCATAGTTAAAGCACTTTATTCCGCTGCCACTACTGCCACTTCCTCTATTAATTTATCTGGCACCTTGCTACTAGCCCCAGCACTCACGCTACTAGTAGGAAAAATTACACTATTTCGTTGTGCATACTTTTCTACCACTAAGGCCCTTTGGTGTGCAGTAGATACAAAAATAGGATCAAACATAATAACCATGTCTTGAATCTAATATCCCAACCCCTCAATGTACCGTGCGACCAACTAATCTTTCGTCTCATGTATTTCATTCTTCACAATTTGTTGAAAAAATTCAGAGGTATATTCATCCACTGACTAGTACCTTGCCTCAGATTTTGTAATCTTTGATATATTAGTCGCTAGAAGTTGTATGGCAAGAAGGTTTATCGCATGAGCTTCTTCATCTTTTCCCAATTGGTAACTTTTGTCTTACCCAACTTGTTTCGGGTTAATTTCAGTTGTTGTCACCATGCAGTCGTTCTCCCACACAATCTAGTCGTAACCAAGGGCCCCCACTTGTCTTCAGGTACTTCTTTAAAATCCAGGATTTCCTCTGCAAAGGCCAGCTAATATAAGAACTCCTCAGGTTGTAGATTGCCATAAAACTCAGGAATTTCCATTCTCATACCTGACTCCCAATGCCGGCGATCTTCCTCTACTATTGTCTGGCCTTGCCTGTGGGAAGCCTCCTCTGCATAGGCCTCCTCACCCGTTTCCGCATCTAAGTTCGGTCAAGGACGACAATGGGTCAAATTTCTTCTAGTTTGGTTCTCGAGTAAAGCCTCTAACCTATCAGCAAGTCGTTCTATGACCCCTTCAAACCCCCCCCCCGGTTCATCCATCGTCTCTCAAAACCATTGTTCCTGATCATGGTGGCAAAAGGCGAATACGCTCACCCCCAACGCCTCCGCCAACCCGTCCCAAGACCAATACGGAAGAGATAAATCACGGGCGGCTACTAGCCTTTGGAATAGTGACTAGCACATAAGGGAGGCATTTTATCTCGGCTTTGCCGAGATTTGAACCCTAGACCTCATGGTGGCAACACCTCATGCGCTAGCCACTAGACCCAAGGGGACCCGTTGTTCCTGATCATGTTCATACATGTTATGGACGTTGTCAAATGTCAACGCGTTGTTGTATTCTTGGAGGCATGATCTCGCAGGATCAGTTTGGTTCTAATACCAACTGACGCAACGGATACTATCGACTCAATTGGTTCGCGCACAAATACTGGAATTGATACTTCTAATCTCTATAGAATTAAAGAAAGAATATCAAGAAGAAGCGAAAACTTGTCGTTCCACAGGAGACATGGCTAAAAATAGTATTAAACCAAAATTGTCTTGAAACATGAAATAGGACCCTTAAATAGATTAAATGCCCTAATTGTAAGACAACAATACTAAAATTAACCAAAAACCCAAAAATACAAAAATTATTATAAATAGTAAAAATATTTCTGAATGCTCCAAAATGGGTCTAAACGGTTGAATTTGGACCCAAAACTTGGCGGTTACGGTACCAGTAATAAACGTAGATATTCGAATTCTACACACATAACCATCGATAGAGCCTGATTCCAAGTCCCGAGTCAAAAGTTATGCCCTACGGAAGATAGCTATGTCAAACCCGTGTCAAGTTCACAAAAAGGGAGTAAAAGAGGATGATTTCATTCATCATCTCCATGAAAACAATTGTCATCCCTCCTATCCCTCCCCTTACCCTTCCCTGTCTTCCCTTCAGTTTCCTCCTCCAAAGTAAACTGTCTTGAGGGAGTAGTCAGACATATTCTGCAATACAAGATAAGCATCATGTACGATAGTATGAGGTAACAGAGAAAAATAGCCCATCTTGCTGGAGATATTCAAGACCCATTACAAGAGTCCTAGGGAACTTAATTGCATGCATACTATCTCTATACTTCTAACCCTTGAAGTTTGCCAAGGTCATTTATCAGTCGAATTGAATTATTTGGAATGAATCATATATCTAGTTGTCAAGGAAAAATAATGATTGAGTCATCATCAAGATTACCTACAGATTTGAATTATGGCACAAGATCCATTTTTCAATTAGGTGGGTAACATATCTTAGAAATCAGTGTTCCCACTTACCTTAATTTCATATCAGCTATGTGTCTTTCCCCTACTGTCTTGGTTCATACATAAAATGGACCTGATTTAGAAGGAACTTCTTTTGGCAGTGTGTGCTTATCCATTTTAAACTTAGGCTGCACTTCTTTCAAAGTGGTGGTCTTTCTTGAGCTATGTCTTTCTCCTAGGGCATGTTATTAAAGACTCATATCTCCAAATGGCAATTGATCACTTATGGAGAAAGATCAACTGCGATAAAAGAAAAGGGGGAAAAAAAAGGAAAGATAAGAACTCACATGAAGGAAAGAGAGGAAACAGGAAAAATGTTTGGACCCTTCAGAAAAATGTTCACTATTCATGATAGGATTGACATGGTTGCACTTGAACCCTTCAGAAACCTAGTTAATGATTTCCAGCACCTGTGCATAGGCTTGGCCAAACTCACCGTCTGGAAGACCAGTAGTGAGAAAATATCTCAGGGTCAGTAAAATGTGCCTAAGGACATCATGTTTTTTTTTAGGTTCTCTTTCATGTTGTCTGCTCCTGCAGTGTCAAGCCTCCACATGGATGAAGGTAGCAGCAGATGCTTCAACGAAATTCATCAACTTTTACTACACCAAAGGATTGAAGCTGCTCCTCATCTTCTTAAACTATTCCCTTGCCTACTCGCTGTATTCTACACGGTTCACATTTGATGTACTGCTGCATAATTTTAGTGGCCCTTTGGCTGTATGTTTCGATCTTCCGAGTTCAATTTCCAGGGAATTATGTTCGCCCGTTAACTAGTTTTTTTTTCCAAAAAAAAAAAAAAATGATGTTTCAACCCTAAAATATGTTATTCCGAAAACTGCAGAAGAATGATCGAACAAAATCCTCAATTTCAACAAAAGTAACTAATTTGAACTCATTCATGTTTCTTCGAAGCTATATGGAAACTCATCTAATCAAGCATTTGAAGGACAATGAAATCCCTATCCGGCAAGAGGAGAAAAAAAGAGTACGAGAATTGCAAAAATAACGATAATGAAGTATAAAAACTACAAGGGAATAAGGACATCGACCGAAACTCACAGAGTGCCCGTAGTTCCTCCACTTGCGCTCCAAGACGGGGGTTGAATGGAAAAACGAGACGGAGTTCGGAGAGAAAGGAGAGGGACGATGGCCGGCAAGGACGGCTCGAGCAACGGAGTTCATGATCGAAGAGACGGGGCGGCGGCAGATGCGACGTGACGGACCCTTTCTCATCCTCTCGTCGCACCGCGGCCATTGGTACGAACCATTTTGATAGCGGTTCGAAGTGGGCTCATAATCGCATCATTTCCGGTTCGCGTTACACAAAAAGGAAAAAATTCATTTACCCCCTATGCGTTTTTTCATTATTCCCCTATAGTTACCAACGTATTATATTTTAGCCTATATTTATAAAATATAAATAAAATAAACTCCGACCTTAACGTCGTATCCTCAACCTTCCTCACATACATGCCACGTGCCAAGGACAGAGGCTAACTTTTTAAAATATTCTTAAGATTCAAACTTTTTTTAGAAATATTTTTATTGGTATACAAATATTATATTTTATTATTAATAGCAAAATACAAATACTATTGGTGCTTTAATATTATATCTTTTAAAGATACCTAATTTAAAAATATTAAAATAATTTTATTTTTCATTTTGAAGAGCAATTTTATTTAAATGAATTTGCTGAGTTAAAGAATATTAATAATTTTAGTTAAAATTGCTATAATAATAAAAAAATAAGAATATTTTTGGGATAAAAAAGGAATGAAGTGTTATTTTGATATTACTAAAATTAAAATATTCTTTTTGATGTTAATAAAATAAGGCATCCTTTTATTTTTACCTTTAAAAAAGTATGTTTTAAAAAAAAATTATAAGAGGCATTTTGTTATTTTTTATCGATGTTATAATTTTATATGATAAGTCAGAAATCAAATACTAAATACAAATATGTAACTATCAAATTTGATAATTCTATTAGATTCCGCGCGGTTCCATTTCGCTCAGGACACAACGAATAGCCGGCGGAGACGCGGGAAGACTTACCGAACCCTTTCGGCTTCGTCTCAGGCCTCCATTTGTCGCCTTCCCCCTTCTCATCTTCTCCCTCTCTGGCTTCCTCTCCATCATCTCCTCCACTCAACTCACCCATCCCCAAATCCTGCAGCAGCACAGAGCTATACGCCCATGGCTTCCCTCGGCGAGCTCCTCGCGGAGGACGGCTTCACGAGGAAGGCGAGCTCGAGGAAGACGAAGGCAGCAGCTCCTCGAGCTGTGAGCATGCCGCTCTACTCTGACACCAACACGAATAAAAATGCCACCTTTCTTAAATCCAGAAGCCAAGTACTCCACGGAAGGTCGCTGACTAACACAGCTGGCTCAAGCTTAAGCAAGGAGGGAGCAGCGTGTGAGAACTTCTTCCCTCGAGGATCACAAGGTGAGTGGGATTTCTATCGGCATCGAGACGACAAGCTCAGGAACAATGTCTTCAATTTGGATGATCATGCTCCGAGCGAGGAAGACCTGCAATTTTCAGTTTGTGATGCTGCAATCCAGGCTTTGGTTTCGATCTTGGTAAGCCACATCAGGGCCTTCTTCGTAGATGAAAGCTTTCGGGCATTGCGTCGCGGGGTTTTCGATGCTTGCCTGAAGGATGAGAACAGAGGAGGTGAGGATGGAGCCTTCGCCGAGCTTGAAAAGGCCATTACGATCGTAGAGAAGGCAGTCGAGCGCAGAAGCACAAAGGAATTGCAGAAGGCTTCTTCCAAACTTAATATCATGACTGGATTGAGTTCAGTTGCGCTGAAAAATGGGTCTAATTTTGGTGCTCCGAATTCTTGTCTTGTAGCATGTGCACATCTCTACCTGAGTGTGACCTGTAAGATTTACAAGGAGGACAGAATGGCAGCAAGCCATCTTCTCCAAGTTTTCTGCTTTGCGCCTTTAGAAGCACGGACGGTCTTGCTACCGGCATTGTGGGAAGAACTATTCCTTCCAAATCTTGCTCACATAAGGGAATGGTATGATCAAGAAATGGATTCCATCTCTCGAGTGCCAAGTCGGGCGAAGAACATGGATATCCTCTTGAAGATGTATGACAGTGCACTGAATAAGGAAACACAAAAATTTGCAATCTACTACAGGGAATGGCTCGTTGATGAGACAAAAGCTCCTTTCCCTCCCTCGATCGATCTCCCTTCTGCTGATTTTCACCGAATTAGGAGAGAAAAGTCACCGGCTAATGGCCGAGAAGAAGCTAGCAGTATGAGAAAATCTTTCTCTTGCAAGTCAACAATGGTTAGCCAACAACATTATGAATCTCATTCTAGCCAAGTGATCGAAAAGGGTGCCAATTTGGATATGTATCTAAGAAGCATCAAAAATCTTTTAGACAAAGACACTGACCAATTGAAAAAAGAACATCAAGGCGAGGAAGCAAATGGAGGTGAAAGGACTTTCCTCGATATGGTGGATGAATCTTCAGATGTAAGTAGTCATTTAGTTTTTCTTTTCTTTTCTATTTCTCTTTTCTAATTTAGATGAATCATTAGTGTGACCTTGTATTTTAGATCAAAGATCATTCATTTCATCATTCCTGTACTACAGGTTAAAGAAAATGAGTGTACTCTAAACAAACTAGCAGAAGCAATATTTCAACTCAATAATGTTGATCTGCAGTTCCAAAACAATTCTATTGCCACTGATAACCTTAAAAACAATGTAAGTAAATGCCCATTTACCTTAATTCTGAAATTATATGGTTCCCAACAGGTGCATAATATGCTAATTTCATCTAGGTGCCATTGAGTGAACTCCGAAGGATTGATTCTGTGCCGAAGAAATGTGATCTAGCAATTACAAACTTGGTGTCAAAGAAAATGATCGATATTTCAGTATCAGAAACTTTTGGCCATGTTTTGTTTATTACAGCACAAACAGCTAAAATTGAAATTCAAAGAAACTACAAATCCAAGGATGAATTGGCACTCGACATAGTGGATAGGCTTCTTACAGGCCATAGCAAAGAAGAACAGATGGAAAATGCTAGAAACCTTATAGCTATTGGAGGTTTGCAGTTTCTGGTAGAACAGTTCGAGAAAGGAAACTCACACGGAAAGACCCGTGTAGTTCAATCTTTGTTATGTTGCATCGAGGCGAAAGGCAATTGCAGGAAGTACTTGGCAGTGAACCTTCAAGCCTCATGCATCCTTGAGCAGCTCCACAGTAAGCTAGTTGATGCAAGAGCCAATGCAGTGAAACTGCTCTCTGAACTGATTTGCCTCGATAGGTTTGTTCTATATGACAGACCCTAATGATTCTCTAGAATTTTTTGTTTAGGTTTGCCATTTGTTTGCTATCAATCCTTATTGCTTCATGTGACAGAAGAAGGGATGTCCTATCATTCTTAAGTGGTTTGTTGAGAGAGGGAGTTGCAGAAACTATGAATGCATTGCTTGTGTATCTTCACAGAACAGCACCAGAGGAAAAAGCCCTAGTTGCAGTTCTTCTCCTTCATTTTGATCTTATGGTATGATTTGAATTCTCTGCATTTACCTTAACTTCATTTGATGTAAAATACTTGAATTGATTGGAAGCAGATTAGAGGAAGTAAGAAGAGTGTATACAAAGAGGAGGCCATGGAAGCCATTGCTCTGGCTCTGAATTGTTGTTTGTTCGACAAGAAAGTCATACCAAACACTCAAAGAGCTCTTCTCGTGTTGAGGGGCCACTTCTCCACATTTGGAGAGATTTTGATAGAGGCATGGCTTCTTGAGAAAGGAGGATTCCTTGATGGTACCAACAACACCTCTAGTTATCATGATGATGACGATGATGAAGTTGATGAAAATTTATCGGTATGTTGTTCTTGAACAATCACTCTTTTCTTTTGCTATCTACCATTCCTACTTTAGCTACCACTAAAAGAGTTACATGAAACTACTGATTTTCAGATAGATGAAGCAAAATTAGAGTGGAAGTGGGTGAAAGAAGCAAGTCTAGTCATTCTTAGTGATGGAAATGCATCTTTTCTAGGGGCTCTATCCAAGTGTTTAGATTCTGGAAACCAAGATCTTGTTAGAACAAGTTTGATGACAGTGGCATGGATGAGCTACGCATTCAAATCAACATCAGTTGCCAATCGAACGCGACTGGCCGCTTTGACAGCATTCATTCCTCAGTTAAAAGAACAACTAGAACAAAATGAAGAGACAGAGAGCAGGATGCTTGCGTCTATAACTTTGCAAAATTTAGCAAGGCAATGGCAAGAAAAAGTTCTCATTTAGGCTAAAATGTTTGAGATGTTCATGTAATAAATACATCGAAGTTGAATGTGTTGGGATAAATCAATTAATCATCATCAAGACATGCCAAAATCTATTAATTATATTGAATTATTGAGAATGTTAAATCTGAAACATACTTGAATTCATAGTACTGAAAATCACGAGTTAGATTTTTCGGGACTATAGAGATAAACACCTTTTATCTCAGATGGAGAGATTTGCATAAGTCTTCACTCTAGTTTAGCATCAAACATCACAATCTTCATTGAGTAAGGATCTATTATACGCAGTTTTATCCATAATCTCTAGCTTGTTGGAAGGAATGGATGTTGAAGTTAAGTCTTTTTGATGTGTAGAGAGAAATGAGACAACAAAATATAGTCAAGTTGCAATTATAACTCTCTATTGATACTCAAGAATTGAATTTATTTATTACAAGCACCCTCATGGGGTATTTATACTAAGTTATCAAAAGCTAAAAAGGTTTAATAATTACTAATATTAAACACACAATTATTAACAAATGATAGTACTCCAAGAGACCGCAAATTAAATCACCAACTTTTAAGTCCATTATTGCCTTTAAAACTGATGTTGCATTTGACACTTTGCTGGCTTGCTTAGTATCTCTACACTGCACCTATCTTTATGCAGTGATGATCTCCACTGAATGTGTTGTGTAGTAATTTACTTTAGAATGTAGTACTTTGGATGGTGTCATGCAGCATTTGATGTCAATTGCAACAATCTCCTCCTTGACATCATAGTTGCAAGTTATTCCAAGCCTTTCTCTAAACTTTTCAAACCTTGTCCTTGGCAATGGTTTCGTAAGAACATCGGCCACCATCTCTTTCGTTGAAATGTGTTTCATATCTACTTTTCCTTCTCCATTTCCTTCGAATAAAAGAACTTGATCTTCATGTGTTTTGTTTTATTATGAAAAATGGGATTCTGACTTATTGTAATGGCAAACTTGTTGTCACACAAAATTATTGTTGCTTCTTGATTCTAGTTCAAGTTGTTCAGCATCTTCCTAAGCCTTATGGCTTGATTTGTAGCAGTTGTTGCAGCAACATACTTGACCTAAGTAGTAGACTGGGCCACAACTTCTTGCTTCTGGGAGTTCCAAGTGATCATCCTTGAACCAAGACTAAAAGCAATGCCTTGAGGTACTCTTCATGTCTTCCTTTGAGCCGCCTCAATTACTGTTTAAATACTCATACAACACTACCTTCTCATTCTCTATTGCCTTACGGTACAGTATTTCATAGCTGCTAGTACTCTTCAAGTACCTCGACATTCTCTTTGCTTCTACCATATGTCACACAGTGGATTGGTCATATATCTAGACAGGTAGCTTGTTGCAAATATAATATTCAGTAGGCTATTTGCTAAGTATAGTAGGTTGTCGATTAAACTTCGGAACTTTCTTGTGTCAGCCGAACTCATTTTTTCATTCTCATCTGTTTGGTGATAAACCATAGGAGTGGAGAATGGCTTACATTTCTCCATGTCGTGCGCCCTTAGGACATGCAGAGATATTTTCGTTGATATAAGAAAATACCATTGCCTTATCTTTAGATCTCCAAGCCTAAAAAATAATTCAACTCTCCAAACTCGTTCATCTCAAACTTTTCCTTCATAGCAGCTTGGAATTTTTTTATTTGAACTTGGTAGCGCCCACTGATCAGAATATCATCAACATATGTAGAGATTATGAGTATTTGTTCACCTTTATATATATATATATGATCCTGTCCGAGCGCTGAGTCGACGGACACTGGGACGTGGCTCTCTCTCTTTGCTGGTCCCACGCGCGCTCCTGTGTACCTACAACAAAGTCGTGTCGGGCGGGGTTTCCCGGCGACGACCCTCCGACGCTCAAGTCAG
>JBBMJZ010413098.1:15567169-15584480 GCA_037833815.1 Zingiber zerumbet | reverse complement strand
AATTAACAAGTTTAAAAGCTAAAGGCTTGTCGCAGAAAAAGCTTGGCCGAACAGGCAAGCATTCATTAAAACTCCAAAACTTACAAAGGAGGATTACAAAATGAGCTCTTAATCTCACTCAAGATAATCCAGAGTGTCGTCAGACAGCGACTCGGTCATCTTGTCTCGACTGATGACCGTGCCCGTTAGAGCGGATGTAGGCTTGCTTCCTGGCCTCAAACCTACTCGACTTGGCTTCTTGGTAAGTCTTTAGGGCCGCTCAGGATGCCTCCAACTCATCCTTCACAGATTTTAGCTCTTCATCTTTGGCGGAGAGCTGACCCCGGAGCGCGGTTTCTTCGGTCGACCGGCTCTTCCGCTTAGCGACTAGGAAGTCTTCGGCTTCTTTGAGTTTTTTTGGCGAGGGCTCTATATAAAGGGGGGGGGGTCCAAACTTCAGCGGAAGTATGCGCAATATATTGTTGTTGCTACTGTTCATCGTTCTAATTGCACCGCTTTCATCTTCATCGCCGGTGACTGACTTGAGCGTCAGAGGGCCAACGCCGGGGACCCATTCCCTGGCTCGGCATTAATGTGGTCTGTGTTGCAGGTCCGAGCGGAGTCCACAAACGGTCAGTGGGAGCGCCACATCCCCAACATCCGTCTCTTCAACTTTCAGACAGGATCAGATGTTTATCCCTAAAACATGGGTAACTCAACTGTTTATCCTAGAGGACGTATACAATATAAGCATTCATCTCGGAACATGTAGGGAGTGGAAATGTATTATTACAGCTCTATAAAAGATCATCCGCTCCAGCGGATGTAGCTAGGTACACTCATACAATCATCTGGACTCCTCTACTACTATACCACTTTCATCTTCTCTTAGCTTTTGTGCTAACTTGAGCATCGGAGTGATCACGCCTAATCCAACCTTGGTGCTCATTTTAATCTCTCATTGAACGCCCACAAAATTCCTTGTAATTCTCTTATCATTGTGTCACTTGCAATATTCTTCGCGACAATTGCTCTCCACTGACTTGCCTGGTAACCGTCTTAAATAATAATAATAATAATAATAATAATAATAATAATAATAATAATAATAATAATTTACTATTTTTATTGTAAAATTTACAATTTTATAAATCATAAATTGACATTCCCAATAAAAGGCTAATTTAATTATGAGATATATTTAAATATATTTAAAATATTTAGATTTTTTTTTTTAAAAAACCTCTGGCACACCAATACCCGTCCACCTGTGCGCACATGAACCCCACTTTTCTTGGACCTCTTTCAAATTCCATTGGACCACGCCAAGTTGAGTGCTCCGCCAGAACACGGCGCGCTACTCTTAAAGCACACGCGCCACGATTCCGTTGGCGTCTTTCGCCCCGTTTTATTTCCTCTCTTCTCGCCGGTTGCATCTCCACCCCAATTCGCATGCCATCATGTCCGCCGCTTCTCTCGCGCCGAAGGCCTCCTTCTGGTGCGCCGCATCCCCTGCGAGGGTTCCGGGAGCAGCCGCTTCGGCGTTCGTCGACGCCCCTAAGCTCGGCAGTTCTGTTCCGCGATGTCTCGTCGGTTATAGTGAATCCTCGAGGTTTTCGACGATCGCCGCGCCGAGGAGGCTGAGGCGGAGGTCGCAGAGCTCGCGCGGAGGGAAGTTGGTCGTTTCTGCGTCTTCCAATGCTCGTAAGACTCACTCCTTGTTTCAAAAATTACTTATGCCTGCCGACTTCCTGATTTCGATGTCTTTCAAGTTTATGTTTGTGGAATGGCAACAATAGAAAATTTGCTTTCTTTTGTCAATTTAGTTACCTTACTCAATTTCTGGTCTTATAGGGTTTCGGAACATTTATCCTGACTCTAATCGAGTCCTTTGCTATAGTTTAGGCTAAGGCTAATTGGTGAAAAACGGGTAATTGCAACTGGAACTGTAATGTGCATTAGGAAATTTGATTCTTTGGAAATTGCAAAGAATATTAATTTGAATTTAGAGACAGCGTTTCTATCTTCAGCTTATCTCATGATTGTTGATGCATAAGGGTGAAAAAAATGCTCCTCTTCATCCAAAATATGCAATCAAAGTTGATGTTCTTACTTTTTACTGATACCATTTCTCGTTGAAATTTTATTTCAATTTAAATAGATTGAAATGGAATACCTAGCTTTCCTTTATTGGCTGAATGGATTGAAGCATTGATAATTCTCCAAGTATTGATAGTAATGGATGCTCCATGTTGATAACTTAGGATGCGTATTTTTTCTCGTCCATCTCTTATATTATCTGTTTCTATTTGCCTTTTTATGGAATCTTCCCATATTTCAGGTACTTCATTTCAGTTTGTCTCCTTCCTTTCTGTATTTGTTTGTTTTAATTGTGCAGTCATGCCAGATATCACCACTTAAATTATTTTATTCCCAATTTGGTGACTAGTTCGGTCCTCTGTTAAAATACAAGTTTAAACATTGTGGCATATTTCACATGAAGATTTTTTGGATCGTTTTTTCCTGTCAAATTAGATATATTTCTTTGTAAGTTTGAATGTGATAAATAGTTAAGTAGATTTATCATATTTCTTGATTCTACTATCCTTGTATCATTTTTGTTACCAGATTAACTGTCATGAGATTAGGTAAAGCTAAACTGCAAGAAGAATTTTTTTTCCCTTGGCAACATCAACTGATTATCTGTCAGCTTTGTGGCCCTCCCCCAAACAAATGTGCTTAGCATTTTTTTTAAAGATTTTGTCAGGAAATTTTAAGGGCTTCATCTTCTTTAACAGTTATGCACTCTATGTGTCCATCAATTTTTGGCATGTGATTTGTCTGAAAGGCAGTGTAGTTGCACACATTTATAATTAGATCCCTAACCATATCGAGAGAGAACAAAAATACAAATCCACTTCAGTGTGTGATAAGTCTGCCCTTCAATGGGTATACAGATTCATCCTGGAACTATTGTAGTCTGTATTTGATGAGGCAAAGCCTTATGCTTAAGTTGAAAAAAATTGTGGCAAGTTACTTAATGATAACTTGAAAATAAGTCTGCAAAAAGGGCTTTCCTTTGGTTGTCCAATTGCAAGGTTTGAGGTGAAGTTTCGAACCCTACTAAAAGCCTTTTTTTTCAATGAAGCTATGCCTATGCAACTAGTTACTTGGATTGCCAGTTTTGGATGTATACTGCCAGTGTCAGTCCTATGAGAACTGCACAAGATAAGACAATTACCCAAAAAAAAAAAAACTCTCATTTTTGGATTTACAAAAACATGAATTTTTTTTTTTGACAAAAACACACCTGGTATTCTTTCCTTATTTTATCCATCCAATTCAAGTTTTCCTTCGATCTGATTGATCACAAACTGATATTAAAATCAGCTGGCAATCTGATTCTCAATTCAATATTGTTTAGGTGAAAGTGAATTGTTTAGACAAGTGTAG
Organism: Zingiber zerumbet; assembly: GCA_037833815.1. NCBI lineage: Eukaryota > Viridiplantae > Streptophyta > Magnoliopsida > Zingiberales > Zingiberaceae > Zingiber > Zingiber zerumbet. Next base: position 15,581,048 of record JBBMJZ010413098.1, on the reverse strand, counting down.
ATATTCCAAACTTCTCATTTTTGGTCGATATGAATTATGAATTCATAGATAAGAGTTGAAGTGAAAATGATGTCACAAATTTCAAAAAAGACATGGGATTTGTAAAATGACTTGAAAAGCCAGCATAAAACTGTCAGAAAATTCCTGAAAATGAATCTTTAACCAGCATTTATTGTCAACGAGGCAATGGTGAGATACGATATAAGCAATTAGGATATGTTGCTGCTTATTCTACTAGTTTTTGTCTGAGTATTATATTTTCTTGAAGAAGTGCTTTTAATTTTTGGTTCTATGGCATTAAAAAGAAGATCTACTAACTTTTGATATTTAAATCTCAAAGGCCATTTATATAGTCTAATAACTGATGGGTTTATAAGGTGTATCTTATCAATTTGTTTGCTTGGTTTTGGCATAGCTGAAGCAATCACTGCAACTGCCTGGAATGTCTCTGTTCTTCAAAGTGATTTGCCTGTCCTTGTTGAGTTTTGGGCTTCTTGGTGTGGACCGTGCAGGGTAGTTGCTCGCATACTGGATGAAATCGCACCAGAGTACGAAGGAAGGATCAAACTCTACAAGCTCAACACAGATTACTATCCGACAGTTGCCTCTATTCACGGAGTAGATCGCATCCCCACTGTCCTCTTGTTTAAGAAAGGCGAGAAGATCAAGAGTATCACTGGCACTCTGCCCAAGTCTTCCTACGTTGAAGCAATCGATCAATTGTTGTATCACTGAAGAGTGAAGATGCTACTGATACACCAAGCAATGTTCCTGGAGCTTCTTTGTCTCGCTTCCTGCTCGAGGTGAAACAGGAGCCCTGAATCATGTGTTTGCATATATGATTCTTATACTTACCAAACAAATGTAACTCTCAAATTAGTTTGAGCCTAAAATGATACCGATGGATTTTTTTTTTTTGGAAATACAGTTTTTATATCAATTTAATTGGTATGAAGATTGAACTACTGTCAATGTTATCTTCAGACTCGTTTATTCCTTGAGTGGTTGGTGCAGTTCTCATGACCATATATGATCTAATTGTAGTAAAAAATGATTACAGTCACTCAATTAATATAATGTAGGGAAGAATTAAATATTTTTATTTGAGTTGGTATATAATTACTTCTTAATATTATCCAATAAAAAAAACTTACTCATGGTTTTATAGCTTAAAATAAGAACTCATTAAAAGGATAAAATACATATTTATGATAGCCAAGTAGAAGTATATTTTTTATTATTTTAAAAACATAAAAGTATTTACTATATAATTTAATTGAACTGGTCTATTATAACTAAATAAAATCATACATGTATCAAAATTTTTTCATCAAAATATAAAAACATACTACCTATGCGTAAACAAGTATACTACTTTATTAGTTAATTATTTTATACTTATTATAACTAAAATAGTATTTAATGCCACATTTTACAATACTTGTCACAATTAAATGATATTTGTTATAACTATGAAAATACCGACTCTAACTAAAATAAAAAAAAATAAATTTATCTTATTATTTAATAATAATAATTTAAGATTCTGATTGATGTATTTTATCTTCAATGGATAATAATTTCACAAGAATTAATATTTTATTGCAACTGCATTTTGAAACATTATTGAAAAAAGAAATGGTCCATTAAACATTTATGAATTTTATATTGAATTGGTATTCGACCCGACGGGCATATAAATAGACGGAAGAGAGGATTAACACCAGGAGCAAAATCAAGCGCGAGGAATAACTTTATTACGGCGGTGGCCTGATCTGCAAGCCGTGCTTCCACCGGCGAAGTGAGAGATCGGGAAGGTTCGTTGCTGCCATTGTCGCCATGGATCTCTCCCCAATCCAAAACGCTCTTGCTTCTGGATCGTACACCACCATCGCTGACACCTGCGACGAGCTCATGCTTCAGGCAAGATCTCCTCCTTTTAGGGTTTCTTTTGGGTTTTCGAGATCGACTACTTCCCTTTTTTTTTAGAGAAAATTTAATACTGAACTTTCGTTCTTATCCACTGTTTGTCCCGTCTAATTTTAGCTTGCTTCTCGGGGAGTCCGCCATCAAGACGACTGGCCCTATGCCGTACATCTTCTTGGATATATCTTTGTCAATGATCTGTGAGCCATCATCTCTCTTCTCCTGGAAACATGTATCCTCGTGAGTCGATTGGTTTGGGTTTAGAATTTGAGGTTGTTGTTTATTTTTCCAGTAATAGCGCGAGGTTTTTGTGGAAGTCTATGCCCATGGAGAATAAGGAGAGCTCGCCGGAGGTTGTTGCTGTATGGAAGATTGGAAAAAACCTCTGGAATCGGGATTATTCTAGAGTTTATGAAGCTATTCGTGAGTTCGAATGGAGCGCTGAAATTGCTGGCATGGTCGCTGCTTTCTCAGGTGACTGTCTCTCATTTGATTGTTTTCCCCCTTATGTTGCTATATTTCAAGGAGTCTTCGAAAGTTCCTGGAAAAGGGGTCATTGTTCTTTATGTATCACGGAAGCCATATTACAGAATTGTTTACAATTGTCTTTAGCAATGTCTGCCGTGAAGGTGATCAGTTGTATGAACATGCATAATACTTATTCTAGCACATTTGTTGAATATTAGTACTATTCTTCAAACTCTTCTCTTTTTCATGTTATAGTTTCTTCTTGGCATTGTTTACAATAATTCAACACAGAAAAGCAGACACTGCTAACATGAACATGCGTTCAGGATTATTAAGTGGTAAGATAACACGGATGTTGATATATACAAGAAGTTGCATGTAGCCTTGACAGACAATAAAATGAGAAAAACATGTATTAATATCTTATGGACTTGTCTAAAGACTATTGATAGCCTTCATAGTCAAACATGTAGAATCAATTAGGGTGAGAGTTGAAGCTATGAAAGCTTAAGGGAGATCAAAGAAAATTCTGTTGTTCATAATTAAAGTTTATCTAAATGAGATGAGTATACCTGACGATATTACCTTTTATAAAACTCAATTAGATCCATGTAGCAAGTGCCAAAAAGTTGAGACACACAACTTGTAGTCCAGTTTGAGTAGATTAGTTTTTTCACTCGTTGTTTCTCTAGAATTAGCCACTAAGAAAAGTTTTTTTTTCTTCTATATAAATTGACATGTATATATTTGTCTTTTTACATTTTATATATCATTGCTGCTGCTGCTACTACTACTACCACAAAAAAAAAAAAAAACAATAGACTATATATATGCTAACTACTTAGCATAAGGCACATGGATTATTACATTAAATTTACTACTAAATGTGTTTTGATATTTTAGATATGTAGGAATATTCTTTTACTACTTTTTGCCTTCTAGAAAAGAAACCTTATCCATATTAGTCTAACATGTTAATGGCGATATGGAGTTTAATTGCTATGCGACTCTAGTATTGGCTAACTTCTTGTAGTCAAGACGATGAGTAGCTGGTTACATGATTCTTTTGTCAACAAAGCTCTTCATCCTATGAAAGTTACCTAGTCATATATGAACTAAAGTTTACTCTTGGCAAAGCATTTGTCGATCAAATGTCCTACCCTAAGAACGCAGAGTAGAAATTCTTCAAAACATGGTTTGAGGATAAGTAAAGATTTAACAGGGGCATTTAACAGGAACTATTGCATCATATGTAGAAAGGACAATGTTTTTCAATTGATACAGGTAATTTGTCAATTTCTTAGGAAAATTTACTTAGAGCCTTGAAATGAAGAATTTCTTGAATCGTATGTGTTTGATTATCTTGGATATGTTCTTTGTAATTCTATAGGTGGACTAGAGCCTCTGTAATTGGCTAGTGACTTTTTTCTGTTAATTGTATACATATTAGAATGGCCCATGAGCACACATTGATGGAAAGAGGCTGATCTGCCACTTGATTGATTGTGTGTTCTATTTTATATTGCAATGGAAAAAACATGATCCTTCTAGTTCACTTCATAAGATTTCCTATACTACTGGTACCTTTTTTATTTTCTTGACCTTTGATACACTCAAAAAATCAAACCAGAAGAAAACTTAAACTCTCAAACTCACCAAAAGAGGAAAAAAATATTAAAAAGATGATCTAATATATGAGATCCTAAACCCTTTAATAAACTCAAAATAACATCATCATTTAGAAAAGTCTAAATTATTCTAAAAATTATAATAAACTTTCAAAAACTGTCACCCTTGTGGCCAGGAACCAGGAAAAATAGTGATCATAATCTGGCAAGTGGTAATTGTCTTCTTTGTTAGACTTTATCTTTAGGGAACTCTCTCCTATGAAAGATTTTGACATTTTTTTTTTCTGTTATGGAGTTGGAGATGACAACAATTTAAGTTGAAGCTACAAATTTCACAAGCCATAACAAGCATAGAGTCAGATTGACATTTTGTTTGATTTTAAAATTTCTGAAATAGACAATAATAAAAATGGTAAACTGATTAGCAGGTTAGCCCATGAAGTTAATGTTGTAAGGCAATGTTCTTGAGGTTGTTTCAAGGTGATTGTGTCATGGTACCATTCTGGATATTTCTGTATTTTATTTCTTGGATAGATAATTATCCATTTTTCAGTCTTGTTGGTATCTATCTTTGCATCTTTAACCTCCTCTATGTTTTCATTTGTTAACTTGAAACATGATGCTTTTTATGCATGTGGCCAAAAAGAGGCTGAATTACCAAAAAAACATGATGCTTTATGTCTACATATTTGCTGATCCATTATATCCAAAACTTAACATTGATCGATAAGCCATTTAATGACAAAGCACAGATACAATTTTCTCTATTGAGCTTCCTTTCAGATTTGTTCATATTATTCTGCCACAATGCATGTAGCTTGGTCTTTGAAAATAAGTCTACTTGGTTAACAAGACAATTTTTCATGCCAACTAAGATCCTCAATGACGTAGTTCTTGATCTTCTAACTCGATGGTGAATTTTTAATGTGATAGTATTGTTTGTTGGAGGTGTGATTTCGGAACTTATGTTCTGAATTTTCATGAGAACTTTATGTTTTCTTTATGAGAATACCAACCTCTTGTATATGGATACTAGCTAAATCTATGTTTATCAAACTAATTTCTTCAACATCTTTTTACTATGTCTCAGAGAAGTATACCGAGAAGATGTTTCAGATGTTAAACTCTGCATATTCTACCATCTGTGTTGAAGAAGTGGCTAAATTTCTGGGAATGAGCGAGGACAATGCGACAAATTGTACGTATTTAAATCTATCTGGCTATCTGAACCTTTTGCTTTCATGTCCTTTTGATCGAACTTTTTTATTTCTTTCACTCAACCAAGAATGAACATGCTAATTCATATCTTATATGATAAACAATAAATAATACTCAATCAAGAACGACAAAACTAATTCACACTACATGTTTTACAAAGGGCCAAAATACACACCACCCTAGTAACATATTTTTTTCATTCATAAAAGATCAGAAGCTTTCATTGGTCAATGGTAATTATCTTAACATTATTTTGGCTGCAGATTCTTTGCAGCATGGCTGGAAATTGGATACATCTTGTAAGATGCTGACTGTGCAGAAGCCCATCACTGTCACCTCGCAGAGGTTGCTTGGTTCAAGCAAATTACAGAGGTTGACAGAATACGTTTTCCATCTAGAGCACTAAAATCCTCTTTTCTTTTACATTTTGAGGGATAAGATCTAGCATTGTTTTTTAGGTAGCCTAGGCAATTTTCAGGATTTTAATGTACAGAATAGCTCAATGATCTCCGACTGTACCCCCAGCGATCCTCTGTAGATTGACTAAAAGATTTTTTTTTCTTTTCTTTTACCTGATTCACAGTCTTCTTTTGTCTGCTGGGAACCTCTGTTTCGTTGAGCTTCTTTTTATCTGTTTAGTGTCTTCTTTTTATCCGCTCTGTTTTGTTTTTCATTCTTCTTTTTATGGCTCTGGCTATTACCGTATTACCGTGTCTTGTCCCTTTCCATAAGGCTCGCGTATCGATGTCGCACTTGCTAGTGTACTCTCTCCCTTTCACATGTGCCGTCGACCGAGGTCGATATCTTGCTCGCGTGTGGGATCGTACGGTCAAGTTGAAATTAAGCGAAATTACACAATATATATTTGGTAATGCACTCGGAGAGCCCCTCTTCCCCTAAACCAATTGCTAAAAAAAACTCCCCGTTTCTTGACACGCCGGAGTCGGGGAGACCCACGTCGGGAGCAGGAGAAACCCTGGCCCATGATGCCTCTGGTGATGCCGTCCTCCTCGATCTGGAAGTAGGGTCGATGAGCATGGACGAATTTTTCCTCTGCTTCCATGGCAGGCCTCCGCCGGTCCCCTCGTTATCCAGAGGAGATCCGCCGCGCTTGCCTTTAACAAAGGAGAAGAATGCGAACGAAGAGTGGAAGGAGGTCCCCAGCGGGGGTGGATTGGGGTACGAGGGCTCTGCTGCTTGCGGAGAAGTCACTCTGGAGGACTTCCTGGCGAGGAACGGAGCGATGACGGCGGCGGACGTTGTCGCGCCATTGGAGGAGCATGAGAAAGCTGGGGTTTCGGTCGATCCGGCGATCAGTGACCGGCTTCGTCGGCAGGAGCAACATGCTCTGTTAGACACCGCAGTGCTAGGGTTTAGGAATGGGGTGGTAGGTGGTGGAAGAAGGCGAGCGAGGAAGAGGTCTGCACTGGATAATCTTGCGGACAAGGCTGATATCCGGAGGCAGAAGAGGATGATCAAAAACAGGGAGTCGGCTGCCAGATCGAGGGAGAGGAAACAGGTGCGTCATCTCCTTCCTGGTTCTTCCCTTCACTTCCAGCTCTGGTGGATTCGATGCTGTAGTGTAGTCTAATACTTCCCTTTCAGGCTTATACTGTGGAGCTCGAGTCTCTGGTGTCACGGTTGGAAGAGGAAAACGCGATCCTTTTAAGCGAACAAGTATTGATTTTCATTTTTTTTATATAGTTAGATTCAATTCCTTTTAAGCGAACATGTTTAAATCTCATTTGATTGCAGGAAGAGCAATACGAGATGAGGATTCACCAGGTGGATATACTTCTCTTTTTCTGTGTCCTTTCGCAATGCTATTTTTCCTTTCCATTAGACGTACGTTTATCATGTTTAAGTATGAAAACAAATAGCAACATCTAAAGTTGATGCATGCATGGAAACACTGAAACATCATTAATCTTGAATGGCTTAAATATATGTTTTTGGGCTCTGTGTTTGGAAGATATGCATGTATCTTACGGGCGGTGATGCTGGGCCGCCATGGATGAGCGATATCACCTTTGCCACAGAACATTACTGATCTGGTAGTTGTGAACAAACTATGATACTTTGAATGAGGTGTAGATCTAATTGACTGCCACTGTGTCTTGTAGAGAGATGTAATCCATTTACCAAACGCCATTATATGATCCTAAATATGCTTCCATTTGAAGACGTGACATAGAGGCAAGCTGATACCACTCATCCACAAGATTTTAGATACAACATTCCTTTCTTGCCTTGCCAATAAAGATATTGATCAGCTGGGAACATACAGAGTTCAGTGAAATTCGACATGTCATTTATGTATGTGACTCTTTTAAGTACCAGCTGAAATTTTTTTAGGCATCCATGAGGACACTTAGGAAAGTATATGTTGTACATAGAACAACCCAATTCCATTTTTGTTATACAGTTTTTTAAAGATAAATTGAGGCATGATTCTAGAACACCAGTAGGATAATGGCTCTGTAGTTTGCGACACTAACTTCTTGGATCTTTGCAGCTTATGGAGAATATTATCCCTATTACTGAGAAGAGAAAGCCACCACACATACTCCGGAAAATTCACTCAATGTTGTGGTAGGGATCAACTAAGCAAGGACAAAATCACTCACAATGAAGTGCGGACTCCGGTCTCATGGCTTAGCACGAACTAGAGATGAGATGTTGCCTACTTATTTATGGTCTCATGGCTTAGCGCGAACTAGAGATGAGGTGTTGCCTGAGCCTTTTGTTGTTGTAGATAACTGTGTGTTATGTTTCTTCCTGACTACTATTGCCCATGTTATCATTGCTTAAATTATGAGTGAGAATGAATCCCTGGATCGTTTGTAGGATGAATAATCTTGTCATGATTTGATGCTTCCATATTATATGTTTGCAGTCAATATCCTTGGTTGATGCATGGATTCATTTTTCACTTGAATGCATATTAGTATGAAAAATAGAGGATAACCAAATCTATACAAGATGGAAAAACCACACTGGATTCGGAAAATGCCCCTAACAGATTTCCTCACTACAAGAGGATCTTGTAGATTTCAGAGTACCAAAAGGCTGATTCACTCAATCATCTGCGGCTATATTTCTATATACATTCCACTCTCTATTGTATTGTTGTTTGCCTCTCGGTTCTTAATTTGCAGCACGAGCAGGGGAATTGAGGCTCTCGGTGCGGCTGCGCACGATCCGGAGGAAGATCTCTCGCACCTGTCGCTCCAAAGGCTCGAGCCCCTCCGTCAATGAGTTGCAGATCTGCGCCAACTCATCTGCCCTATGGCTCAGTTCCTTCTCCTCGCCTTCTGCCATGGGGAATTTGATGGCCTGCATCAGCTCCGTCAGCTGCTGCGTGCACCTCTCGATCTGTTGGATCTCCTTCAGCAGCCCGGCCGAGCTCTTCCTGTCTCTCTTTTTCGACTCCTCCACGATCCGCTCGTGCAGGGACGCGACGGCCGACGCCCATGGAAAGGTCCTGGGGACAGCGAAGTGGACCTGGAGGCCGCGGTCCTGGCAGGGGATCGCCGCCACGACGCACCACATTGTGAAGAGGAGAACCGCGCTCGCGGTGTACACGGGCACAGCTAGCCCCGCCGTGGCGATCACCTCGTGACCGCGCGGGGCCGCCAGGTTGCTCCCGATGGCTTGAAGCTGCCGCGCGGCGGACCAGGAGCGGGACACGCTCCAGGAGAGGGAGCGGAATTTGGAGACTTGGCGCCCGGTGGTCTTGGGGGAAGAGGCATAGGAGGAGCCGGAGCCGCTGCTGCGGCCGAAGGAGCGGTTGCGGTGGGAGATGGCGGTGGAGCCGGCGTCCCTGTCTTCCAGCATCAGGACGGCGAGGTCCGTGAGCGCTTTGCGGGCGCGTCGCACCTGCCCCTCGCTGATCCCCCCGCCGCTGCCGGCTGGCCGCAGTGCCGCCACCGCGATTTCGAGGTGCGCCCGCCATCGGCGGATCTGCTCGATGCCGTCCCGCACGGCGTTGCAGATGTCGAGTGCCTTGATGGCGCGATCGTAGTACTCCGCGAGGAGGCGATCCACGGGAGGCCGAGCGACCTCGGCGGCGCGGTCGAGGAGGAGAGCCCGGAACTCCTCGTGGCACAGCAGGAAGGCGTGGAGGAGCCGGCGGATCCAAGCGATCGAGAGTAGCCCGTCGCCGTCGGGTGCCGCGGCCGCGGAGAGATCCACTAACACGTCCTCGACGCAAGATTGGAAGCCCAGCAACAGCGCGTCCTGCTGCTCGCCGCCGGCGCCAGTGTCCATGGCCTGGTCCCGGCGGAAGCTGAGGATGGAGCGGCCGAAGGAGGAGGAAGCCGATAAGTCCTTGGCGTACATCGTCGCGCCAATTATACCATTCGATTGCTCCAAAGGAAGAAGAGACGAAGGAGACAAGACGCGATAAGGAAGATCCGCCTTTTTTATACATCGAGAATGGGGTGTCCACGTCTGCACTCGTCGCCGCCGCCGCGTTCGAGTACGCGGACCACGGACGCGCGACACGGCTCCGCGTAACTTTGTCCCCGAATCGTAAAGCAGCCACCGCGGTATTTTTCTTCTTATCGACGAAAATATCCCTCGATCCGTAGCCACCGTCGGACGGACGGACCAACCAACGAGGGCTTTTTCGGCATTCGGGCAGTCGAGACGAATGTTGACCGCGTCCAGGATTCCGTTCGGGGGTAGAAGATGCGCCGGGAGATTTGGTGCAGCGGCCCATTGGGCGTGGAGGGGAGTTGCAACCGGCAACAGACAGCAGACGACCCGGTGGTGGGTTGCCAGCGAGCCAGTTACACGGACGAGTTTAAACGCCTCGGAAAGGGACGTTGCCCGTTACCGAGGGCAAGCGCAACGGAGCAGCCAACGTCTTCAAATTAAATCGCTTCTGTTATTATTATTATTATTATTATTTTCTCATCGAATTAATTTCCTATTTTTAATTTGTGATTTTTCTCTCCGTTATCTGAGTTTCCGTTTATGTCTAAATTGTCCCTACGTCGGCGTGACGTTAAAACGAGATTAGATGACAGCTGTCGATTTGACATTGCCATTGGTGACCGGAAGGTAAGCCAAGAATTTTATTTTGTTTTGTTTTTATTCGGTCAAAGCCATTTTAATTATTTTTCCTTCATTGGTAGGTATAATGGAATGAATATATAATTGAACAGGTCAACATGTGGAAGAATCCTTCAGCAGTCAAATGGTTTGACAGGAGGACACAAAAACAAAAGAAAAATAAGTCAAAGCCATTCCTTCGAACAATTCAAGTCAAAGTCTTAGATCTTGCCTGTTCTAATGGTGTCTAATTGGCCAATATGGAACTTATTGATCAGAAAAGTAACGATTGCGTCCATAACATATTATTTCAACTATATGAGATTCCTGCCCTCGAGATTACGAATTACGATGTAGTGCTTTGACACTTCTCAGACATTTAAAATTCAAATTCTACCTACGATATGCTATATGGATTTTTTTTTTCCATTGAAACGATAAATATAAGAATATTGGCCGACTAAATAAATTTATATGAATACTTCATAATTTATCTTAATGGTTAGTAGAAAATTTTTATATGATTAGATTATTCATCTTCAGAATTAGTCAGTTCAAAAAATTGAATACATGGTGATCTTGTCCGAAAATGGTAAAGATAGTTAGTTGGGGATGTGGCTCTGCGATTGACCATGTAAAGACTTCGCTCCGCCTTGCAAAACTAAGAACGTCAGTGTCGGGTCAAGGAAGGAGTTCTCGGCGTTGTCCCTCTGACGTTCAAGTCAGTCACCGGAATAGTAAAAGAATAGTAGAAACTATAGCAACAAGAGTGTGATCGCAAAATAACGCATACCTTCTCCGGTACATAAACCCCCTTTATATAATGGCCCTATAGTGTACATGCATACTTCTCAAAGCGCATGCACATTTTTCTATCTTTCCTATGAAAAGACAGGTTAGAAAAGTATCTCAGACATCATTCCTTAACAAGGCGTGTAAATTCCTGACATGATAGTTGAAACTTCTGTTGTACGATTTACATGTTGACCGCGCCCTGCTGCCAGCTGCACCAACTCTCAGAAGAATACAATGAGCTAAGCAAGAGGTTTCACTGTTTGGCCAAGCGGGGGAGCCGCTTAGCTGGAATTTCCCACCCGATCGATCTCAGCTGTTCCTTTCGCTCGATTTGGTAGGTTGTTCCTCGTGCGATCAGACATGCGATTCGATCAGACTAGCCCTTATAGGGTCATTACAATTGCGAGCATTTGACGTCCTCTTTGTATAGTTGTCTTATCCGGATGAACAATCTGCTCAGATGAGCCTTCTGGTTGATCAGACCTTTCAGGTTCACTCGGCTCGTTGCCACCCGCTTGGCCAACTTTGTTGACCCGACGGTTTCTGACTTTAACTTTTTTAACTTTGACCTCTACGTCAGCTACTATTTTTATCTTTGACTCATACATGATTGACTTCCTTTCCTACTGCATCAATCCTTATCCAGACCCTTTAAAACGGTCTTACGCGATCTAGAAATTAAGTAAGTAAATCACATAGGACTTTAACAACACAGTGACCTTTTATGTAGAATCAGATAATCCGTAATGCATGTGCAAATACATGTTCCAGCTTGTGGGACAGATTTTCTTCAATTGTCGGCAAAAAGTGATTGTGCGCATGGGCGAAGCCACCCTTGGGCTAGGGTGGGCTTCAGCCCCACCCATTTTTAAAAATTTACAAGTAAAATTTTATTTCAACTCATCCTCATTTTATTTTAGCCCATATTATCTATAGTAATTTCATTTTAGTCCTTATTTCTCGCTATTGAATTGTCAAAAATTTTAATTAAATCTAAATTTTTCCTTATTTGCTTCTTCACCTCCCTAAGTGTACTCTTCTATCTATCGCACGAGCAGCTGGTGCCGCCGTCTTTCTTGTCCCTTCTCGCATGTGTCTAGCCGCGACTTGACTAACACAACCACAACAAATCTTCTCCTTATTAGTGTGTTATATCTGTGGGACATTGCCCATGACCCTGCCGTCACTATTTTCCTCCATGACTACCACGACATCATATTTATTTCTATCTCATTGATAATTTTGTCATCGTTGTTCTCCCTTCCATAAGAGACGTCGACTCCACCCCATCGTCATGACTCTGCCGCAACCATCATCGTCAGAACACTAACTTTGACAATCAACCCCAGATAATTTTAAATCTTCGCTACGTCTCTTATTGTGCTCGCAGTAGGTTTTCTTCAACTGTGATGAATGACGTAATGGCGCTGCAGTTTCATGTGGCGTGTGATAAATCAAATTAATGACACCTAAAGCACCTAAGTCAATGATGTGAACGCTACCTAATAATACTTAGGACTGCTCATTGGTGCTTCCTTACCCAACTCAATCGGACTCCAATTAAATAATCCCAAGCCAAATGTTTATGCACGGAATCAGTCTACAAATGAAAAAGGCTCGGTGTCAATTCTAGAGAATCCACAGATCAAAAAGATCAGGCGCCGCCCTTGGACTCCAAAGCCTCATTTTTTTCACTTTGCACTGCCCTCGTTTCTTAATGGTTTCTCCATGCGGGCATATTTTTAGAGATGAAATTGGGATGATAATTTCATCCGAACTCGATGGAGAATCTGACATCTGACCCGAATAGAAGAGGGTATAGAGAGACTATCAATATCTGATACCCGACTCGAATACTGATTAAATAATATATATACATATATTAAAGAAATTTTTTTTTCCTTCTAAAATTAATTTACTATTTTTTTATTGATATTAGTAGAAGACTATCTATATTAATCTATTTTTTTAATTATATATATATTTTTAATAGAATATTAATTTTAATATATATATATTTTTAATGATAATAGTTCGATAAAAAGAAAAAAATTATAAGATATCCGATCATTTAATGTGTACAGGTATATTTATAGGATATCCTATACTCAATTAATATTGATACGGAGGATATAAAATCTGACCTGAATTTGATCCATTACCATCCCTACATATTTTATACATAAATAAATGTCCCTTTTATATAATTAAATAAAAAAAGTCGTGGAGAGTTTTTTTAGCACGAGCAACTCATGCAGCCTTGTCTATATCTTGCCACATAGATAACGAGGCAACGTATATACACACACAACGAAACTGTTATATATCAGAAATTCAGAATGTAAATTTAACTACTCTAGTGGCTGGGAAACTTTGTACCAATATGTTCGAGAAGAGTGGCAGTCGTGTCATTTCATTCTTGGAATGGATGTACGTGTAAAAAAGTGCAGCAGCCTGCGATCTCAGGGTATCTCGAATGGTTAAATTTTTTAATAAATTTTTTTATAATTTTTAATATGTCATATTAATACCACATCACAAGTATAAAAAGTTCTTAAGACATCTCCAATAATTAAACCTATTAATAATTTTTTTTTATAATTTTTAATATGTCACATCATATAAATACCTATTATTATTTTCACAATGAGAAAATCTTCACACAATTTTTTTTACACTATATTATAAATCATATATTTTAATTTATTGTTTTTTATTTAATATATCTATATAATTTTCATTTAATATTTTAATTAATTTATTATTTCAATTTAATTTATTTATAA